>JACJUY010001907.1:54788-93927 GCA_014220935.1 Platorchestia sp. MABIK | reverse complement strand
CTACGGGAAACATGACACACCTTCGGCAAGCAAGACACACCTACGGCAAACATGACACACCTACGGCAAGCATGACACACCTACGGCAAGCATGACACATCTACGGCAAACATGACACACCTTCGGTACATGGAAGCCGTTGACCTCCATGTCTTTGGTGACCAGATGAGGGCCCAGCAGCGGCGTCACCGACACCACTCGCTCCACCTCATGCAGCGCCGCGTTTGTCAAGTTCAGGCTGCAGAATAACGCGTGAAAATTCTTCAGAAAAAGGACAACTTTCTTTCTGAGTCTCCATTGATTGAAAATCGTTTACCTTTTGGGTGATGCTCATGAAAAATTGTCAAAATAATGTTCTCAGCTTTCAATTTTGATCCCATAACCGAAGATCAGTAAACTCCTGTGTGATGTGCATGAAAAAACTCTCAAGAAAATGTTCTATTTCAAATATTTGATCCCATACCTGAAGGTCTGTAAACTTATGTTGACCCTTTTGAAAAAACCATCATGAAAATATTCACAGTTTTAAATTTTCGCTAATCATTAAATTCAGGTAATTTTCGATTAAATATCCCTGTTAAAATATCCACTTTTTCTACGTCTCTGGTCTTTGAACATTGTAAAATTTTACTAATTGCCAATGAATTATTTTGGACGAAGTCTCGTCTTCGTATGCCACCAGTTTTTGAAAATCCCTAAACTTCCGAATATTTATCTCATGAAAAATCCTTGTGGACAAAATCGCTATTTTGTAAGTAAACATTATTTCAAGTTTATGAATTTACGAGTAATGCACGAGGAAGAGATAACCATGATGTTGGTCTACATTTTCAGAGAATAATTACTGAATTTTACAGAGTTGATTTGCAGGTCTTTTCCAAGAATTAATAGAACAGGAGAAAATCCAACAAAATCGAACAAAATCTTGTCCAACAATAGGAAATCATATTTTGGAATCCATAAAAAACGAAGAAATGTATCTCAGTCATTTGAATAGTGCGAAATTACTTTAAAATCAAAGTATTAATCTGTATCAGCTAATGTTTGTGATGCGCAATTAAAACTGATAACTGATCAAAGGTAATATATAAATTTTTCAACTTTCACGGTTAGACAGCAGACTCTCCAAGATCACTGTTATTGACTTCAAAAACAATTAGATTTTGGGATTTCTCTACAATTCATGACGAACATCTACTTTTTTTCATCATAACTCAAAGGTGTGTGAATATTCATCGTTACAAATGTTTATGAAAATTAGACATGACCCAAGATTTACATATCCGAATCGATATTTGGTGAAAAAAAAAATGAAATGAAATCGACCCAATAAGGAACATAACAAATGTTAGTGTAGAAAATTGTGATTAAAAACAATCATACAGTTATACTCGATAAATAAAATCTTAGCATTTCATCTCGTGATTTCCGACTCTTTGGGCTGACTACGTTTCAAATCTGTACCGGTGAGCGCACGGTAATTGCTCGCATTTGTATTATTGCTCACCCTCATGTCCCGTTTGGGGACATTTGAATCAATTTCACTTCAAAGGTTGACAAGGGTGTGAAAAATTCTTGTTATGGCTGGCGAAGTTGAATTTTTCCAGAAATGTGATATTGAAACTTTGTGTGACATACAAACTTTAAGTGTAATTGGAACTCTATGTGATATTGCAACTTTATGCATTCATTTTCATTTATGCAGCCTCAAAATTTCTATAGGTTACATAAACTAAATTCTGCCATGCGTTCAGTCTGCGAAGAACCGATATAAAAAATGGCTCTGTTATCAAATGCGTGGAGAATGTGATAATTCTATTAGACACTGGAACGTCAAAATCATCATCTCTTTTACCTCGAGCGGTCATCCAGGCCAGGCAACCTATGTCTCGGGACGACGCTATCGATTTCCTCTTGAATTTTCTTCTGAATCTCGGGATACTTCATCATGTAGAGGATGAACCAGCGTAACGTGATGGAGGTGTTCTCGGATGCAGCGGTGAAGATGTCGCCCATGCTGATGGTGAGGTTCTCCTCTGGGGGGAAATTTAAGAAATATAAGTCAAACGCTGATGGTGAGGTTCTCCTCTGGGGGGAAATTTAAGAAATATAAGTCAAACGCTGATGGTGAGGTTCTCCTTTGGGGAGAAACTTTAGAAATGTACGTCCCACGCTGATGGTGAGGTTCTCCTCTGAGGAGAAATATAAGAAATATACTCCCCCTTCCTCCTTTCTGTTGAAGCATTAGCTGTCCCAGATGGTGAAATAGTAAGGCTTAAACTGTAGGAAAATTTACAAAAGTTCACTCGCATATTCCGTATTCCGAGTCTATTCCGAGTCTCTCCCCCTCGTCAGCGTAGCAAGATGCGGAGGCCCGGAAGCCTTAGTTAAAATGGGTTATTTTTTAAATCGTGCTTGGTTACCGATAATATTTTCTCTTAGGCATGAAACATTTTTGGATTGCCTGACGGATATAAAATATATTCAGGTATGAAACATTGTTATAAATGAAATAGATTGATTTCTAGGAAATCTCACTGTTAGGATAAAAGGGAAAACCAACGTGGCTAAGAATATCATGATAAAATAACAACATATTTTTAAAAACACGAATTTTAAAATTTTGTATTCAACATCAAATTTGTCCGATCTCCGCATTTTAGAGTCGATTTACATTTTTTAAAAACCGTCCATCAATAAATGAATGTGATAAGGCGGTGAAAATTTCCATTGTTTGCTGATATTTTGCATAGTTTTTATGCTCTATCATGTCTTTTTTAATTCTCATTGTCTTACATTCGGTTTATTCAGAAAATTTTAAATTACAGTGTTTTAATACTTCCACTTATTTTATTTCAGACCACGAAAGATGGATTTTTCAAAATCCGAAACGTTTGTTTTTTATCATGATATTCTTAGCCACGTTGGTTTTCCTTTTTATCCTGAAACATTAATGTAATGACTTATAGAAATAAGACATTTATGGTGTGAGACATTGACTGAAGAAATATCATAGATTTAATAGCAGTGTGATGGCCTATAGAAAGATCGCTCGGACTTGAAATCCCAATTCACTCGATGATCGCTTTTTCGAAATCCAATTGATTGTGAATTGAAAAATGAGACGCAGCTGTTGAATATTCCATCTTGCATTTGGATGCTGGCTTTTATCTATCCATCATCGATAGTAGCATGTGCTCTCAGATTTATGTTGCTACTACAAATACCACTTGGAAGGAATCAGTAACATTACATTCTCTGACTGGGCAATGTAGTTTTTTCAATCTAAAGACGATTTATTTCAGTGTCTGGTTTGCGAGGAAAAGAATGATAGCTCGAAAAATTATAAATGTTATTTCTACTCATGTATGAAGGTATGGTTTCTGAACCTATTATTTTTCCCTTCCTAAATTCACCAACGCAAATTTTGCATATAGCATTCAATTTCAGAGCACTTCAAAGCCTCATCCATTCCTGAAGTGCAGTTGGAGTCGCACACTGGCACGCAAAAAGCAGAGGCTCGTTCAATTTGTATTGAACAGAGTTGTGGAAAATGATGGAGTATTCACCATGAAGTGGCCGCAATACAAGTGAAAAGTTTTGGAGTTTTTGTTCGAGTTTTGTGTAAAATGAATCATTAATAAACTAAAATACCAGTGAAAACGTCGCTCCCAATGTTTCTCTCCTGCTGCATCTCGATGAGGAAAGCGTCGATGTAGTCTCGTGGCTGGTCTGGGTCCAGAGTCTCCTTGTGCTCCGCGATGCATTTCTGAAATGTTCATATTCTGAATTACAGAAACAACCTAAAAGCTCTGTAGGTTTTTTGATTACTGATGAAGTCATCTCGACATGCGCAGTTATTTGATAAAGTTGGTTCAACTTGGCCAAGACTAACGTATTGTAAGGAGAAGCTTTGCAACGTTTTTGATCACTGATGTGATTATCTTGGTAAATATGATATGCCCAGTCATTCGATGTAGTTAGTTTAAATTTACCAAGGATAACACACTGTAAGGAAAAACCATGCGACGGATAGGTTTTAGGTCAATGCGTAGTCATCTCGGAACATACTAACATGCGCAGTCATTCAATGAAACTTGCCTAATTCGACCAAATCAAGCGCATTGTAAGGAGAAATCAAACAAGGGATAGTTTTTTGATCAGTGATGGAGTTGTCTAGGAAAATACGAGCATGCACAGCCATTTGATGAAATTCGTTTAACTTGACCCAGGCTAACGCATTGAAAGGATAAACTTTACATGCGGCCCTAGAGGCTTGAAGAAGAGTTTGACGAAAAAGAGGGTTACTCACGGAAGAAGAGGAAGGGTTAGAAACTGCTAATGACACTGCTCTAGTTGTGAATCTTAAACCAAAGTCTCGATGTTACCCTGGCTAGAGTTGGGGTGCGCCTTGGAGGTTTGATGTTACCTAGTTTTATTTCTCCCTCATTTTTCTGATACGATAACGCACAAGTCACTCACAGGATGAAGCCATCCCGTTCGCACAGGTGATGTTAGTAACCAAACTGATTACACTTATCATGCTGCGTCATACATTAAAGTGAAATACATCAATAAACTCTTTCTATTAATTAATTCCTTCTCATTTACATTTCAAAATTGAATCATAAATGTCATCAACATCAATCCATGTCACACACTTACCCTCATGTAGTCCATGAACTGCTTGCAGTGATCCATGTACCTCTTCACGCCTAACTTTTCCATGACAAACATGGGCGTGATGGGCACCAAGTAAGGGAACGTGTCGAACAGAGCAACATTTCCCTGAAAGTCGTGGAAAATTTGCAGCACCACCTTATGAAACTCCAAAATTTCCTTGTCATCAAGGTCGTACCTCTTGTCTGTAAAGAAAGAATATTATCTTGGTCGCTTGAACTATTTTTTCCCTTTTTCTATTTAAAAAGAAAAGCAGTCATATGTCATTTACTAATAATTCGAAATTTTAATTAGCAGCCATGGATATAAATCCATTAATTCGGCCATTTTTAGGAAATAATGTACATGTAACGAATTGTACAGAAACTTTCGACTTCATCAACTTTTTAGTCGTGTATAAAATAGTACGGTTGTTCCTCAGTGCCGTCAGATGAGCAAATTCAATGGCATCTGCAATCATCGGATTCCTAGCAGATAACGACAGTCTGAGGAGATTGTGAGCCCATTCTTCTCTCATGCGCTATGGCAATTCGGCTAACAATGCATGTATTATTAGAACATGTTTAGAGTATTCGTGGTGTGCTAATTCTGCAGGTGGTATGCTTCTGTCTAAACTGCATACTTCCGTTTTTGATCCGCACACCAAAAATAGCAACGATAATCAGGATCCTACAGAGAGGCGCGATGCCGAGGAGCATGACAAGAACCTACAATCTGACTCACAACCATGTACAAGACCAATTTGGCCAATTCTGGCACGGTATTCCCCATGAAAAGAATGAGCAGTTCTTCTGTATTGCCCCGTACTGATACCTGCAGCAATCTTCCAGATAATGTTGAGTATGGAGATGCTGAGGGAGCTTGGCAGTTCGATAGGCGAGTCGGTGCGCTTGGTGAAGTCGTCCACGAGGCTCTGAGCTTCGAAGGTCATGCTGGACTCCAGAGAAGAGCGCCCCATGCCCATATCGCGGAGATGGCGGATTGTGAACCGGCGACCGACGTTCCACTTCTCGCCGTTAACGTTGAAGATACCTCAAATAATGGTGAATTAATATTCCAGCTGTCACCGTTGGCGTTAAAGATGCCTCAAATAATAGTGAATTCATATTAGAGCATCGTAAAAAATATTTTTGGGTTTGGTTTTGGGTTGCAATGTAAATATTATTAGGTTTACCTAAAATAGTTAAACTGTTGCTTGTTTGTAGGGTCAATTCATCTCTTGGTTACGCCATTTTTCGGTTTGAACATAAATTACTTGTCACATAAATAACATTAATAATCTGATGCCATTGTTGTCAATAAAATGTATTTGGCAAAAAAACGATGTGACAAAATAGGTAATGCTCTTAAGTTTTGATGTGTTTTGCTTGCCAGTGAGGAGGTGGAGTCTTAACGGAATAATTTTCCCTGAAGTGATAAGGCGTTTTGATATTTAAAGCATTCCTTAACCCAAAGCATAGCTGAGGACTCTAAAATGTTAATTATAAAATTGGCTCAGTAAGCCCTCTTGCACCTACATCGAGAGGAAATACAAAATTTTTGATACTCTTGCATGTGTCATACATCTGTGCGAACCCGACCGACACATCTAATGAAAGAACACTTTATTTAAACTCTACGGTATTTTACAGACACATTTAACTTACTCTGACTATGAATTATGATGACCAGCAGCGCGACTATGAGACGCTCTGCTAAACTCTACGGTGTTTCACACTCACTTAGTTTGACTCGGAATGAATTATGGATGTAAAGAAAACTCAGATAAGTAGTAAAACCACCAAACCAATGAAAATTTTAAGACATCCAAATAGTGTGTTTTAAGATCAATGTATTTAAAAGAAATGGAGTTGTTATGCTAAAACTTGAGTATGCTAAAATATTGTTGGAATTTTAACCATTACACTTTCATTACTACCACGAAACACTTCACCATTGGTTTTCGCTCGTTAATGACCACGAAGTTGGTTCATGTTTCAAATAATAACAAAGGCTCTGGTCATAAGAATGTACACTCAGTTGTGAAATGTATGACTCAAGTGGAAAATATTTATTTGCCACTCACATCGGAAAAAAAAATTTCCGAAAAATAATGAATCATGTCATTTTTGGGAACCATGTATACTAGTGGTAACAGTAATAATTGGTAATAATATTCAAACACAGTGAATAAATTCAATTTTATTTGAAATAATGCAGTTTATTGTTTTGCGTAATTTCACACATTAGTAGTTTTACTTTATCAATAAAGGTTGCCAATGAACATATTTCTTAAAAACAGGATTAAATTTCTCTGCCGTGGCAACTCCAAATTCTATAAACTGAACAAATTCTATTTACATTTTATTGCCTTTGCAATCTATTTTTCATCATAAAATAATTTTTTTCTAATATTTTAAACAGAATTTCGTTGTTTTGACAATTGGAAATTCGATGACCTTATAAATTTGACTTGAAATTTGATTGTCTTGATCGTATGAGCCAAAAAATTGCAATAAAATTTTAAACAAAATTTTATTGTGCCACCCCCTGAGTACAAGTGAAAGTTAAAAAATTTGATCGAAATTGAATGAAAATTTTTTCAAAACATCTTGTACGAAATTTTATTGTGCTACAAATGTTACTGTGCTTTTACTCAGACTGCACATAAAAATAAAAAATGAGTGAAAAAATTTACCATAGTTTACATGAAATTCAATTGTCCCTGTGGTTACAAATTCAACGAGCCGAAAAAACTCACCTAGGTTGTCGTGATTTGTGAAAATCATTACGCTGTACATCCAAGGCCTGGCGTTGGCGTCGGCGTGGTTGAAGACTTTCTTGATCGTTTGAAAGTCGCACAAGACCACGAAAGTTTGGGCACCAATTTTCCACCTGTATGGAAGATATCATTTACTAACAACACACATTCCATTCGTTCACAGAAATTTCCGATAAAAATCTATCATTCGTTAATTAATAACTATTGATCTCAAACTTGTTAGATCTAAAACTGATTAGAATTTCAGAGATGAAAGCCTATGTTCTTGAACTGATTAAAGAGAGGAAAATACCCGCGAAAATGTTTAAAATACATTTGTACCTAAAAAAAATTATAAGTTTTTATTAAGTAAAAAGAGAGAGGGAAACTCACGTGAAAATGTCACCGTGTTTCTTGCGCAGATCTTTAATGGTTTCGTCCATTGGTTGGTCGGACGAAGGCATATGACCTATGATTGGCCAGCCCCACTCGCCTTCGGGAGGAAAAAAATTATTGACTGAAACACGTTGCAATCGTGAATGTCTCTGAGTTTTGATTTCATATGCAATAAGAATTTCATGTCTTTTTAAGTGATTCATTGAAATATCCGCGTTTGTTAAGAAGTATATCATATGATGAAATTAAAATTAACCAGCAAAATAAACATCAGTGGATAATTAATATATGTGCGGTACATGATTTGTTGTTACAAATCGTAGTTTGTATCTGCATTTAGAAAATAAAAATAATAAAAAATTGACTTAAAAAACGACGCAAAACTACCTGTATCATGAAAAATTTAAAAATAACCATTTTGAGTTAAAACGGTGACAAATCTGCCGAAAGGTGGAGAGTATTTAAAGAGGGTATTTTTATCAAGTCACTGAGTATGTAAAAGCGGGTATCCAGAGTCCGGGACTCACCAGGAGGCATAGACTCTCTTTTCTTCTTCCTGATGAACAGCCACGTGCCCAAGAGGACGGTGGTCAGCACCACGACCGCCAGGAACATACTGTTCAAAAGACAACATTCATACATAACGCACAGGACTTAAGAAACGAATTACTAACCCGCATAACTATGCTGTTTGGAGTATGAGTTCATACTTAACAGAGTTTGCAGTTTACGGCAGTCAATCCAGCATTTTCGGCCTCTCACAGCGTTCTCGAAAATGCAGGATTTATTGCCGCACCCTAAATATCACTGTAAAACAATTTCCAAAAAAAAACGAGCAGGTCAAATTTGACTCCAAAATTCAATTATAATTAAGGCAGAGAAAGTAGTGGAAAATGAGCAATGCATTAGGAAAACAGGAAGCCTGCGGTCAACTTTTTACGTTGAGAGAGGGTATCTACTTGACAACGTTAGCTCGAAGAAGTGCTGTTGTGTAGGCTGTTTGTAATAGATTTTACTGGTTATGCCGTAGGTGTTACCCACCGAGCCCTCCCATCAACAGCTGCTGAACACTCAGATTAGAGTTGTCGAACAGCTTGCATTCTTCCTGGGCATGTATTTATTTTATAATATAAATGACATTCATTCATAATAAATATCAATAAACACGAATTCTCAAGTTTGTCTCAGACACGCGTGCAAGAGCAATAGGTGAACATTTATGACCATATATCATGGAACCATGACATATGGACATTTGTGATCATATATGGATATATGGACATTTATGAACTACTGACATTTACAACAGAGAACATGGAACCATGAAAAATTGACATTTATGACCACATATCATGAAGACATGGCATCCGTTCATGATAAAAAATTGACACAAGCCCATTCTAGTTTCTGTCTCAGACATGCGTACGACAGCAAAGGGTCTCGCTAAGCTTTTAGAAGTAACCACGCATAAAGACCGAGTTATTCATCTGTGCGTCTGCGCGCACAGCAAAAAAATGTATACATGAATTGTGAATTGATGGGTCTTAACACAAATTTTGCAAACATCAAGGTGAACTCAAAATCAACGATAATAAACATAGTTCTAAGAAAATTCAAAAATTTTGACATCGGATAGCAAAAACAAGACTTAATTCTGTATAGAGCGCACTCAAATACAAAGTTACAGTAAACAAACATCGGCATCTTAGGATGCTTTATTTCCAATCAAGCCTGATACATATGATCTTAAGCATTGGTTTTTCAAATGTCTTATAACTAACACTATATATATATAAATACATAAATACACACACACTTCCAACCGCACTCAAATAGAATCCTTAGTAGTTTCCTCTTCTTTACTCGCTTTCGTGTTTGTTTATTTTGCTGATAAAGTGTCCTCTACAGGAGCGCTACGTTTATGTGAATATTATTTTCTCAACAGCCAGGTAATGAAATTACTCGCCTGCACCGACTGTGAAAGGCTGAAATTGACTCGAAATTATGGGTCTAGAGATAAATTGACTACAATTTTCATGCTTCATAACCTTCCCTTCGCCCTCTCCCTCATGCTTCTTAACCCTCTCGCCCTCTCCCTCATGTTTCTTGTCCCCGGTCCCATGTTGCGTCCAGCGGTGGTGGAAGACATGAATGCTGATTTGTTACGCATCAACGAATGGTGCTTGAGGTGGAATATGATACTTAATCCTAGTAAGTCAAAGGCGCTCATAGTGAGTAGATCCAGGACCAGTGAGCCCCCGTTCGGTGAGCTAGTCATAGGTCGGGGAGTAATTGAGGTTTACCCTGAACTTGATTTCCTTGGTGTGCGGTTTGACGGGAGGCTCACATTTGAGGCTCATGTGCGGAGGGTAGTCCCACAGGTCTCCAAAAGGCTGGGGATCCTGAGGGTAATTGGTGGAATTTATCAGGACCCTCAGTTGGTGCGGAGAGGCTTCTGTGCCTTTCTTTTTCCTCTGCTCGAGTATTGTTCGCCTGTTTGGGGCTCTGCGGCTGATTGCCACCTGCGTCTCTTGGATCGCATTGCAAGATCTGCATCAGCGCCGTGTCCGGGTTTGGTGCTGCCGTCTCTGGCGCACAGAAGGCTAGTTGCCCAACTTTGCGTTTTTTATAAGCTATTCAACAATAGAAGGCACTGGTAGTTCCATATGCTTCCCCCACGGGCCGAGCGGATTCGGGCTACCCGTGCTGCTGCTGCTGCTCATAGTTTTGAGCTGAGGGAAGTTAGGTGTAGGACTCAGGATAACTTTATTGGAAATAAATGTTTTTTTTCATTTTTATTTTTCGCAGTATAGGCGTTGCTTTGTCCCTTGTTCCGTTTCCCGCTGGAACTCCCTTCCCTCTGCCGTGTTTGATTTGGGTTCGTTGGGTGGTTTCAAGGGTGCTGTCAACTCCTGGTTGTTGCGTGGCTGATGTCTCTTTCTCCTTCTCCTGCTTTCTTCCTTTTATTTTTTTTTCTTTGTTCTTTGTTTTTGTTTCACTGTTCGTGGAGTTGATGCTGGCGGGGTTTCCTATGTGAAATCTATGGATCCACGATCCGTTCCGTTGGGGTTGCTTTGCTTGATTTAATAATAATAATAACCCTCCCTTCTCCCTCTCCCTCATGCTTCATAACCATCCCTTCTCCCGCATGCTTCATAACCCTCCTGATGGATAATGGGGGTTGGTCCTTGTTCGGATGCCACCCTTTTGATTATGTCCCTGCCTTAGGGGTCCCTGAGGGTAGTCAGTTGATCGATAAATGGCCGTATTTGCAGAGGCTGGTTATTCCGTTGGAATCTTCCTGGTATTCAGGGATAGAAGAGAAGTCAGATTTGCTGACCGATAAAGCCATAGTTTCTGAGGCTGATTATTCCGTTGGAATCTTCCTGGTATTCGGGGATAGAAGAGAAGTCAGATTTGCTGACTGATAAAGCCGTAGTTTCTGAGTCTGGTTACTCCTTTGGAATCTTCCTGGTATTTCAGGGATAGGAAAGTCAGGTTTGCTGACTGTTATTTATTAAGTCGAGGTTCGTCAACAGTTTTTCTGTTGCTGCGACACTTCCAATATTTTTCAGAATTTCAGGTGGCTGCGTGGCTAAGTAGCAAAAATTTTCGAAATGTAATTCAAGCGAAAATGCGATTGAGCTAACAAGCTCTGAGCTAACAAGTTATGAGCTAACAAGCTATGAGCAAACAAGCTATGACCTAACAAGCTAACGAAAATTTGAAAATCGTGGCAGAAGTCAGTTTTGCAAGTATCTGTGATACGTGAACTCGGTTTATTCGAGAGAAGAATTATTTTCCCTCCGTAGTACAGAGGCACGACCTATCTTGGCGATGACCTATTTTTTCGACCTATCTTGGTGATGGCTTAAACACCTCCCTTCTTCTCCCTCATGCTTCATAACCCTCCCTTCTCTTTCTCCCTCATGCTTCATAACTCTCCTTTCTCCCACTCCTTAATGCTCCATAACCCTCCCTCCACCCTCTCCCTCCTGTGCGTCACGAGGACGGGAGTCATGGGAGGAGGTCACAAGCGTTTTTGCTTGCTGTCGCTGGGCTAGAAGAGTTGATCGTTTTAACACGTAGACTGCGATGGCTTAAACTGAAGTTGATATTTGATATTTATAAAGTTGCTGACAACTTTTGATATTGAATTTGAGTTGAAAATTGAGTAAGCATGTTATTCAACTCAAATTTAAAGCCAATAGTCGTTAGCAATTTCATAAGTATCAAGTATAAATTGTATCTTTTATAAACCATTAATTTCAAAAGATTATCATTCCTCTCAACTCAAATTTATAGTCAAAAGTTATAAGCAATTGTATAAATATCAAACAACTGGGTCAATTGAATAGCATTAATTTGAAAAGATTGTCAATACTTTTTCAAACGACTCATCGATGGGTCGTTTCGCAAGCAACGTGTTAGCACGTTCACCGCGTTTTCGCGGTTGTTCACTGATGGTTTGGTAAAGTTGTATCAAAATTTCGAAATCGACTTTACTCCTCGAATACATTTTATCCTTCCTAAGAAACAAGGAAAATAGAATTGCACGATAACAATTTTATTAAGGATGATGACAGTTATTTTTTTGGAAGTCCGCGCAACTGATGAAATATCATTCATTTACACCTGGACGTTAATGGGCAATTTACTTATTGACAAACATTTAGTCTAAGACGCGGGGAACGTGTTAAGCAAACTCCATCAGTGGAGGCGGTGTTTGACATTTTCATATTTTACTGGGTTATGATGATTACGAAAGCTCAAGTAGAGAACTGTAAGTTGTAACTCTCCGGTTCATTTTGCTCAGTCTAGAACAGGGAGTTCTTGCTAGTTATGCTATCTAGATGCTGGTTATGCCAGATCTGCACCCGGTTCATATGCTAGGTCTACATCAAGTGAGGCTGCAAGCAAATGCTAGTTCTGCACCTAGTGAGGGTTGAAAGATATGCTAGTTCTGTACCTAGAGAGGGTTGAATGATGTGCTATTTCTCCACCTTGTGAGGCTTGAAGAATATGTGTGCTAGTTCTGCACTTAGTGAAGCTTGAAGCATACTCTAGTTCTGCACCTAGTGAGACTTGAAGCATACTCTAGTTTTGCACCTAGTGAGGTTTGAAGCATATGCTAGTCCTGCAGCTAGCGAAGAAGTAACTAGCTTGATGCAAGACCGTGATCGCATCGTCACGCTATACTTTGGCCGCACATTCTCTGGTCGGTCTCAGACTTGCGTGTGACCTTAGTGTCTAGCTCAAGTTCTAAGGAGCTATTGTCGTTAAAAACGCGTCTGTTACATGTGGGGAGTGCGCATGGCAGAAAAATGTCCATGAATTGAGGATTCATTGGTACGAGCACGTGCGTTGTGAATGAGTTACTATACAAATCAATGATAATTAGAAGATATTCCCAATACCAGAAAGTTAAAACTTAAAAAATGAATGTAAATATCTGAAGGTAGCACAAACTTTCGTTCGGGGAAAACTACAGATTAATTCATAATCATTTACATTTTCTTCGATTTAACCGTGTTTATGCTTAAGCCTCAAATTGAACCAACTTAACGTAAAATCTACATCGTTGAATCACACACTTCACGCCACACAAACAGAGTCTCTCAATTTTTAGCAATATTATCGCGAGTATTGATAATATTAAATAATTAGGTGTAGGTGTGAAATTTGCTATATTAGGGCATAAGTGTAAGGCCGATGGTTGCATCGTACAAGCATGGCTGCGTCTTACTCATGGAAAGTTATGGAAATGCCTCCTGCATCCATGGTCATCTTCAGGTAACACGCATCGGTGAGGACACGAAGCGTTACAACGGTGCGATCAAATTGACTAAAGCCCTGCAAAATTGCTGCATTAGATCGACCTAAATAAGTTCATTCGAATTGATGTCGACAAAAATAATTGACTCGACATCCTCACACGAAGTGTGAGGATGAATCCCACGTCCCATCGTCCCATCGAGCTCATAGGAGATGTTATGTCTAGTTGCTTTAACTCTAGTTAAACTTTCTAATGTTCATTTCTCTCATAGTGAGGACACGCTAAAGCAAAACTAAAACGCCTATCCCAGTCTTAACTTATACTGATGCGCATTACAGTGCTGATAACTTATAGAAGCCGTCATGATTTTTTTTAACGTTAATTTGAATGTTACTCTGAAAATAAATATACCTGAAATCCATTATGCCCTGGTTCCAATTCTTTTCATTCGAGGATAATTTCTAAGCATTTATGAATTATTTTGATGTTAATATGAGGGTTACTCTGAAAATACATGAAAACATGAAATGCATCATGGCTGTAGTTTCAATTCTTTGCATTCCAAGGTGATTTTGAGCTACGGCCAGATTCGGTGATTTTGCTTCTGCCAAAATTCGTTGCCAATGAACATTCGTTGTAAGTTATCTGCTTTATCATCAAATTACAATTAATTATTATCATGGTAATTCATTTCAATATGATCATGACTATTCCAATGTTATGATTGAGTTCATTTCAATAAATGGTATGGTGACTTATTTCAGCATTTTCATCGTAATTCATTCCAATAAATATTGTCGTAACTTATTTCAGTAACTGTAATAGTAACTTATTCCGATTACCATTATCGTAATTCATTTGAGTAACTAATATTGTAATTCATTTCATAAGCTACCGCTGTATTTCGTTTATAGTATGACTATGGCACTGCACAATCAAATTAATATTAATTTTCACAAATCCCGCATTTTATTTAAAATAAGATTGATATTCATTGAACAATTCAATTCATTCCAAGTAATATTCATTCTCATAAATCACTTATTTCATTTAAAATGACAATGGTGCTGCGCAATCCAACCAAATATTTATTCTCATAAATCATGACCTAAATTTTCGCAGCCAACTTCTTCCGTACGTACCCTATCTGTCAACTGCGCAGCCCTGTAAAGTGACTACATGGCAACCGCGAGTCAATTGTTCCGGCCTTGGAGCTGCTCATGAACGCGGAGCTGCTCATGAACGCCCGTCTGGTCCTGAGTTGCTGGGTTGTCTGTTGTCGTGCTGCAAAAGTTGTTGAACTCATCTTTTTATCAAATGAAATTTCACGAAAATAATTTTAGCCCTGGGTTGTTAGGTTGGGTTTTTTCCTTATTGCCTAAATAAGTAGTCGAACTTGTCTTTTATCAAGTGAAATTTCATGAAAATAATTCTGGCCCTGGTTGTTAGGTTATCTGTTTTCGTGCTGCAAAGTTGTCGAACTCGTCATTCTATTAAAGGAATTTTCATGAACAAATTTTATGGTTCAGGGCTGCTAGATTGTGTTTTTTATCGCTAAAATTGTCGACTTGTGTTTTTCTCCAATGAAATTTCATAAACTGTCTGGCTCAGATTTGCTTGAGTGTGATTTTTTGTGGTTAAAGTCGTCGAATTTGTTATATGAAATTTCACGAAAAAAATTCTGGCGCAGAGAGAGTATATTGTTATTTTTCATTGGTAAAATTACAGACTTATATTTTCAAATAGAACTTTATTAAATTTGAGAATCTGGGTCTTAAGAAGGGCAATTTGACTACCCTAGTATAGTTATTTATTCAAATCCTTCCCCAGCAATGAGTGAGTTTTGTTTTAACTCAAGTATTGAATTTAGCTTCATTAGGTAATGAACTATCATTTTTTCCGATATCTAATTAAAAAGAACAAAATGTTAGAATATATTCATTTTTCTTCTATGACTCCTTCCTAGGCAAAGGACACATTTCCAAAGTAAGTGTAGTTAAACATTTTCAGATAGCTGAGAGCAGCAGCAATATTTGTTTATCATGTGTCATGAAAACTCATAGTTTTCAAATTTCATCAGTAAATTTTAAATAAATTTGAAAGTGCGTAAAAGGATCACAAAAATTCTACGTCTACTCACGATTCTCTTTTGGTAACAAAGTTCACGTAATTTCATGTGCTATTTAGGATAGTGTGAATTATAACACACGCCTATGCAATCCAGTAGTTAGTCTAAGAAATGAATGATCATCATGCGAAATCAATTTCTCATTTTTTATTGAACACTTTATGTTCTGAGAAAATTGAAGCTTGGAATAAGTATACAAGTAGTCTAGGTTCGACATTCGTGCGGTATTATCGGTCGTGATGCAAGTTCATTCATACACATCGAAAACCCACAATGCAACAATACTTTGGTATTCAAATTCAGAAGATTTTCAATTCTTACCTGCAATATTGTTTGCTGCAGGCAAAACGAAAACACAAGGTAGACAGAGGTGGACTAGAAACTGCGCACCAACGCCACTTCAACCTCTGTCACACACTGCCTTGTTGCGACTGGTCGCTTCTGAAGTTCTGCGCCCCCGCTGTGGTGGTTGGTGACGCTAGCCTTGGGAAGAACGAGGCAAATAAAGGCTTTGTTGGAGGATGCAACGAGTAGTCTATAATTTGGTGGGTGTGAGTCAGTTGGAGGATAGAGAGAATAACTTGTGCTGGCTACGTAGAAGTTTGGAGGAAGATAAAGCAGGTAATTTCAAAGCAATAATGGCTTTGTTGGAGGATGTAACGAGTACTCTATAATTTGGTGGGTGTGAGTTAGTTGGAGGATAGAGAGAATAACTTGTGCTCGTTACATGTGAGTTTGATGGAAAATAAGAAAAGTAATTTAATGCCATAAGGTTTTGGTGTAGGATGCAACGAGTAGTCTATAATTTGGTAGGAGTAGGTTAGTCTAAGGATAGAGAGAATAATTTGTGCTCGTTACATGTGTGTTTTAATAAATTTAAGCAATTTATTAAAACATGATAAACAATAAGTTTTTGGAACGATGAGAAGAAATATTTGAGCTTGTTATGTTTGGAGAAGAATAAAGCGATCAACTCAGAGCTTGGCATGCTAACAATTTCAAGTGATAAAAGGAGTAATTTGTGCTTGTTAAATTTGAGTTTGCGAGAAGATAAAGCAAATAATTTTATGTCTAGTACATATGAGTTTGTAGGAGAATAGACCGAATGATTTGCGCTAGCTAATTTCGGTTCGGGGAGGAGTACAGAGCAAGTAATTTAGAGCTTTCTAAGTACGAATATAAGTGTGTAAGAAAGCAAAGTGAGTCACCTAGTAGTCCGGCAGTAAGAAGTTCAAACAGAAGAACAGGGATTTTGGTCAATACATTCATAATTAAAACTATGGAAGCTAAACTGACCTCTCGTTTGAATCATCCTAACGCACGCAACATCAATAGAAGTTTGTGTACCACTAAGAATGTTGACTCACGGCCACATTGTGTTTTGCCCATTTTGCAGTCGTTGACAAATTACTCCAAGAAAGGCAGGCACCCTCTTCCAACCAATAGTTTTGTTGCCTGGGAAGCGTTTCGAGCACATGTTTTTTCATCAGGTCCTGGTACACGGTATGAGCAATAGAACCGAAGTAAATTTTACCATAAAATTAAACTTTAATGTCTCGAGCAAATGAAAATTATCAAAAATGTATCAATAGCAAATTATTTTACAGTTATTCCTTAGCTTTATAAGTATGATTTTCAATTACCTTAATCACTCCATGTGCAGCAATAATCTTCGGAATCTTGTAATGATTAAACAGGTCATCATTAGTAAAAGTTTTCAATTAAAGGTGACTCATAAATCGGTAAGGAAAAACTGCAAAAAGAAATATTCACTTCGACAACTAGATAAGATATACGGATTCTAAATTTTTTTAGTATTGTAAATGATTTGGAAAGATTCCTGGGAAATCAACGCATTTGTTATTTTGTTAAAGACTCTTGAAACAAAACAAAGTCCAATGTCCAAACTTCTTATCAAGTCTGGAGATTTCAATGCTATATACCGAAAACCTTCACAAATTAAGTTTGACATAAAAAATTTTCAAAGAAAGATTTTCAAAATAGGAGCTTCTTATATCCTTACGCCTAAATTTATAGAGCTGAAATTTCTAATATACGAGTTTACCGAAAAAAAGATTGTGGAGCTAATTATCCCCAACCACTGCACCACAAGCAATACCACCGGAAAGATTTTCTTGTTATGGTGGATAACTATCTGCATATAGTTTGCAACACAACCATGAAGACTTTCTTGTTATGGTGGATAACTATCTGCATATAGTTTGCAACACAACCATGAAGACTTTCAGTAATGGTTGATGACTCCTTCATATAGTTTGTGACACAACCATGAAGACTTTCTTGTGATGGTTGATAGCTATCTCCATAAAGGTTGCTCCACCACCACAAAGCTTACAAAATTTCATTCCTGCCATTTATCATACAATGGGGGTGAAAATTCGGGACTTTTAAATTTAAACACGACCCTTAGCTGTTCCTTTAATTTAAATAATTCCATTCTAGTGGCTAACACACGGAGACGATGGCTACACGCTAACAAGACGCCATATTTGTACGTGTTTACAAATTTGTTTTACCTTGTAGAACATTTGGACGTTTGAAACTTATTGGAAGAAGAAGAAAGTATACGAATGAAAATAAGTTTAAAGATTTTTGGCCTGATTTACTTCACCTAATGCGGAGTTCCTAGGAACATTTAACAAATTTGGTTGTTAACTGAAACATGTATGGGATTTAGCCCTTGTTTGATTAATTTCAAAGGCGACTAAATGTCGTCTTACCACAGAGAGGTTCAGTTCAAAGCAAACTTATTTTTTAACTAATACAGACATCTTTGACAAAAATATCGTTCATTTTCATTGGGTTTTGAAAATTCTCTCGTCAAAATCATGCACTCTACGGATAGGAGGTTTATAGGAAATTTTCACATATGTGACGTATTAAGATTCGAGCTTGTGAACCTTTATTACAGTTTCATTGTTACAAATCGTACTGCAGGTATCATTTCACGACAATAAACATAATTTCCCAATTTCCTAGAACACGGAATTTTCGCTGGAGATTGAATACCGCAACACAGCTGCTAACAAAGCTTCTTACTTTCGCGGAAATGAAATGATATTCAAATAGATTTACAAAGAACGAACACTGCGTTTTCTTTCCCATTGTATAAACGTGAAAAATGAACAGCACGTTGGACAAATGAGTCAATTTAGGTGTCACTGCCTATTGGAAAAAGTGTGAAAACACAATTATGAGAACGCGCAATGGTGTACGATTTCAAGAAAGGTGTGGGTTCGATTAAGATTATAAGTTAGTTTAAGCCTCCCCAACCGCTACAAAAAGGGGAGGGGGGGTATCGAAAAGAGGAAGGAGGAAGGCACCATTTAGAATGTAGATAAGAGAATGCGGAATCTATTCAGAAGAGGCATAGAAACAGTAAGTTGAGAAAGTTGAAGAAGGAAACACTTAACACAAGATAAAAGTTGAAGAAGGAAGTATTAGGTGCTGAAAACTGAACAGCAGTGAACCGAAAACGATGGTCCTTAACATGGCAAAAAATATTTTATTTCAACGAAAAGAAGGCATATTTAACTCTCAGCTCGGACCCTGACACATTTTCCCCCTGAAAGTGCTAATTTCAATTTATTCAAGAGTTGGATCCCGCTGAAGGGAGGTGTGTGTTCGATTCAGAGCAAATCTTCGTGGTGTCGTTCTTTTATTAACCTCTCAACCCAAAGTGTTAAACTCAGCAGAGACAAGTTTAACACTTTGACTGCGGAAGGTAAAACTGATGTTTAATGTTCAAATTCAAATTTAGTACTTAAAATGCGACGTGACCCACCGGTGGTCACTGAGGAAATTTTCATAATGCTGCAGACCGACCAGCAGTGACTAACTCAATTTCAATAAATGCGGAATGAAAACTAAATGAATCTATTTAGTGTTCGTTATTTTCAAAAAATAATCTCTAATATTAACTCTAATATATGTTGAATATTTAACTTCCGTTTAACCCGCCTTAATTTCCGCGCTAAAGTCAATTGTAGCAAGCAATGTTGAAAATTCCAAACATCCACTGGATCATGTTTTCATTTAGTTTTGAAAAAGTATTTTTTTTTAATTGAGTTTGTGATTACTGGTTTGCCAGCAACATAATGAAAACTCCCTCATCAACCAAATATGGCGCACGTCGTAGAAAAAAAAGTTAAACAATTTATTTACCACGCGTGATACATCGAGTATATTATTTCTCTAGGCTATCACAATGGACACATTTGAATATAGCTACTTATGGGCAGAATGATTTCCGTGACTTCTAGGACATCCCATGTACAACCCTGGAGAAAGTGTACATGCATGTTAACTTATGTCGTTTCCTAATATTTTTCAGAATTACACAAATAACCTGGTCGAAAAAAGTGCCAAAAACAGCCACAGACAAGTTCATACTTCGTCTTCGACAGCTATTAATGTGCACTATCAAAATTACTACAAAAAAATTCATTGGAAACTGGGATGCTGCGTAAGAAAAAGTCACAAGGGAAAGGATCCTAAATGACGAACTATGCTTCAGTTTTCTCAAAGATCATTTCTTAAGGGCCAACGAAGTGAGTAATTGCTAGAAATAAATTATATAGAATTTCAATTTCGGCCAAAGTTCGCTAGCTGCTCTGCGAAATCAAGGTAAAAAATTCAACTGGATTGCTACATTGTTTTATTTTTTACTATAGATCATCCAATCTGACAGGCAAAGGATCGAAAAGTATGACAGGAATCACAAATATGTTATATTTACATCTGGAATATCTCAATTTACCAAAATCAGTCAATTTCACAGGAAAAAGGCAAAAAGTACTGTAACTAAAGAAATGAGAAGATGTTTTTAAATCTTGAAAATTTCACCTAACCAAAGCTAGTCAATTTTATCACCCGAGTTATTTAATCAGACAGATTAAAAAGCAAACATTAAATCAGTTACGATGCTCAAATAAATATGACAGGTGCTTCAAATGTGGTGAATATTGTGCTCGAATAATTCAACAAGCCCACATAAGTTAACAAAACGAGTCAGGGATTCTGATTGGCTAAGTTAGTTCAAACAGAGGACTTTTAATGATCCACCCATTTTGAAAAATTTGAATAAATTAATTTGAAGAGCGGAGATGAATTAACAATTTACTATTTACAAAAACTTTTCATTTTATTTCAGAAGCATAGAAAACAATTAATTTTCCACAGATAAATAATAGTAAATTTATCAATGAACAAATTATTTCGTTTGCTTTTGCATTTTTCATTGGCGCTTTTAACTTAAACCTTCTTAACATTTCATAAAATATTTGCTATTTACAGTGTCAGCCCCGAGTTAGGAATAAACGTCACGTAAATGCAAACTATTCACAAATTGTAATACGTAGAGAAATGTAACAGCAAACTCAAAAGAAGTTTTTCCAAATATTGTCATAAAATTAGGAATCCGAAGGTTTTGGTTCAAACATTTACCTAAGTTTAAGGTCACGCGCTAAGAAAATCAATCCAAAAACGACTTCAAAATAATCTGAGGTGAGCTCGTGGAAGCGAACATTTCAAATCAGAAAGTGACATTCATTTCCATGGGATATTAAAATTCAATCCTTTGGCATTGAAATATGATGATCACGAACGAGCGTATCTAATATACCGTTGATTCGATAGTCAAACTCGTGTGTTAACATTACTTTTTAATCCCGGTTAATATTGGACCTAGAATTGACGGGACGCAGCATGACATCAATTTCGAGTTTAACGACGAGGGCGATATGTGGCTGAACGCAGATTGTGTGTTTTACACATTCTGGACAAAAAACATACCAAGTGAGCAATCAAACAAATAGCTAAGCAATACAATTAATTTACTAGCCAACTATTCAGCTAGTCATCCAGTTACTTAGCCAACCAGTCAACTTGGTCAAACCCGTAGTATTTTCACC
Organism: Platorchestia sp. MABIK; assembly: GCA_014220935.1. Classification (NCBI taxonomy): domain Eukaryota; kingdom Metazoa; phylum Arthropoda; class Malacostraca; order Amphipoda; family Talitridae; genus Platorchestia; species Platorchestia sp. MABIK. The sequence goes on along the minus strand of JACJUY010001907.1, from coordinate 72,274 downwards.
AGACTTCAAGTCCTCTGGTGGCAATAGTAAATGAAGAAAACGGGCAAGAGAGGCAAGAGGGTATCATTTGTACGAGTCGATTGGAATGATGCAACGATCAATAAAAAAGATATTTCAATTAGTCAACCAGTCATCCAACAAGTCATTTAAGCCAGCCAACGGTCCAACCAGCCAAACCATTAGCCAAACAGCCAACCAATCAGCTAACTAATCAATTAGTCAGTCAACCACCCAGTCAATCAACTAGCCGACCTACTGGCCAACAAATTAGTTAACTGATCATATAACGAATCAGAATACGATAGAACCGTTCATACACCAAGGCGTGTTGATAACCCAGCCAACTAACCAACGAGTCCAACAACCAAATCTATTAGCGAAGCAACAAGCAAAACAGCGAAATACTCACCAGTAACAAGTCCCGCATGCAAAGAACTCGTCAAATGTGTCTCAGAAATAACTTTCCAGTCATAGAAACAACTTATCTCTCACTTGCCTATCAAACAACCAATTAGACCAACAGCAAAAAAACAAGGGAGCCGTGTAAAAAAACAGGCAATTTACCACTCAATGAAGCACCCGACCAAGAAACGAAACAAACAGCTAGTGAATTTTTCGAACAAGTTACCAATCGAGCAAGCAACCAGTTAAGCAAGCAACTCAGCAAGAAAGTAGGTAACGAAATCAGCAACTCATTTGACAAATAACCATTCAAACAAGCAGCCATTCGAGCAAGTCATCAATAAATAAGCGCTAAATTAATTAGGGAATTGCGGGTAACCAAGAAAAGCGACTGAAATTAGGTAAGTTAGTGAGTAATCAGTCAAACAACCGATGGGGTTAGTAACCAATTGAGTAACCAAGCCAAAAAGTATCCAAGCCACCTGCCAATCAAATCAGCATCTAATTGAGTGATCAACCAATCGACGAATCGACTGGCAATTAAAATAAGTAAACAATCGAGATAGCTACCAATCTAGTCAGCTACCAATGAAGGAAGAAACAAATCAAGTCAGCTACCAATGAAGTAAGAAACAAATCAAGTCAGCTACCAATGAAGGAAGTAACAAATCAAGTCAGCTACCAATGAAGTAAGAAACAAATCAAGTCAGCTACCAATGAAGGAAATAATAAATCAAGTCAGCTACCAATGACGGAAGTAACAAATCAAGTCAGCTACCAATGACGGAAGTAACAAATCAAGTCAGCTACCAATGACGGAAGTAACAAATCAAGTCAGCTATCAATGAATGAAGCAACAAATCGAGCAAGTAACAGATGAAACAAGCAGATAACCTAGGCTTAAGCACAAAATAGATGAATGGTTAGTACTTATGGACCAGATCCCTGTGGTGGTCAAGGAAACGAGAAATAAGACACGGTAAATGTATGGTCTCATGAAAACAATTGCTTTTCTGATGGCGCAGGACAGTCGGGGACACTCTTATCATCCTCCATCACGAAAATTGATTTACTTCTGTGAACGAACATTTATTTTTCTCTCACGTAAATTTCTCTAGCATGTTCGCCGCGCTTCCACGGTTGTTAAAGGTTGCTTTGGTTGGCTGGTGTGTAGCAAAATAGGGAAATCGACTTTAATGCTCGAACACATATTTATTCGCCCTAAGAAATAATAAAAATACAATAACACGATAACATTTCACCACGTATGATAACAGTTACTTTTCAAAAAAGTCGCTGACTAGATGAAATGGCGTTCATTTATTTATAACGGCGCGTGCATAGGCAATTCAGCAAGTAGAACACACATGGCCCAATACGCGGGGAACGTTTTAAGCACGTGTGTAGAAATGAAGTTCCTCACCAAGTTTTGAATATTTTGCTTGCTTATTTATTTTTTCTTTAGGCAGTTGAAAAATGATCGTCAGAAAAATAGCGAAAAAGGAATCTCTGTCAAAAATGCATTGAATCTCCCATTGCCCAAAATAGCAAGAAACATTTACAGAAGTTTGAATGAAATAAAAGTACCTTTTTCATCTGTGTGCATGAATCAGGGCATGTAAAATGGAAAATGCTGGTATATAAATGCGTGAAGATTTTTATACATGTACAGAACAGCCTCGCTAAGTTAGAAATATCTTCAAGACGACGGGAAATCATAAAACGAAACAAGTTTTTTACAGTTCTGTACAAAAAAAACCAACGCACTCACTGCAGTCACTTATCTATTAAATTTATAACTGAATCCTCCTTAACAACAATTGTTTATTTTACAATCCTGCTCTTGCGAGCGCAGAATAAAAGTAATGGTAAATATTTTTCCTGACAAATATTTTCGAGTTTGCTAATTCCATCGTCCTGGCTGAACGGTACCAGCAGGGGTGCAAATTCATCAACAATGAATGGTATCGGATAACACAAACACCTGGAGTGGATCTAAGAAATCTTAAAGAATTAAATCGCTCATTGAACTTTAAAGCAAACACTAGAGTTGATTCGTTGAGCTCAGCCGAGATTTACAGGGATTAAAATCCAACAATAAAGGTAAAATCTAACAATATGTTAAAAAACTATCAATTAAATTATAATCTATAATAACAAAGGTAAAATCTAATGTTTTGCTAGCTTCGAGCGTGCCAAATACCATTCAGATTCGAGAGGTAAAAATTGTGATTAATGCCATTAAGATGATGTGACAAATGGCCTACGGAAATTTCGAAGCATTGAGATTATCAATACCTAGAGACGCAAAGAATTAGATAATCAACTAAATCCCCTGAGTCTTTCGCCGAATAAGTGACATGAAAAGCCACCGGGATATGTACAGTTTTTTGCCAAACATGAGTAGAGTTTTCGTTTGTAAAAACTTACGTAAATTTGAGAGCATTTTTACTTTACATTCGGTCATTGTGCGAGATATTGAAATAACACACGTGAGAAGTTTGCTTCTCATTTTGCTGACTAAAAACTTTTTAACATCATTCCAACTATTTTCCGGATTCAAATGCTCTCACTCACAACGGTCCATACATGAGTTGCTTCTAATGTCCTGATTTCCTTTATTTTTACTGTATCTTCACTGAGGATGAAACTCTTGAATTATTTCGTAACGAAAGATTTTGAAATTACTTATCTTTCCTTATTTACCGCCTTCTTGTTGAGACTGATACTCCAAACCACACATCCAGTAACATGGAGTCAGTTGTTCCTTTGTACTGCTTTGATCAACTGAAGCTCGAAGCTAAAGCATCTCAGAAAACAAGAACTTCACTCCAGGGACTATTGTTTTTAAAGCTATCGAGAGTTCACAGCACACGTTAATCATTAAACAGTGCTCAACTAAACCAATGATCTTGTCTAGCTCTTAAGCTTATCACTCCTGCATCTCACTCGGACAGTTCAGTATATGAAGTAACTTTACTGGAACACAATAGGTAGTTGAATGCTTTGAGAGACAATGGCAATTATTAGTTACAAATACCTGAAGTTTATCACTCTGTCATTTATGTCTTCATTTCAAACTACATATATTTACAGCACTCGAAACATCTTCCTCCAATTAATCAGTAGTTTTTATGCATAAGAAATTTGGTCTTAAATTACCTTCATAGGACTCAGGTTCCATTCGAGCGATTGCGAAATAATATCAGTGAATAGAAAACACAAGCTTCTCCCATGGAAAACTTCAGCAGATATGCACGGGCATCCCGTATAATTCACAAACTCTTTCCAGCTTGTCTCGTTAACAAACGTCCGCAATCCATCCATTGGAGAACTCACAAGACGCTCTTCAAAGGACGAGGAAGTCCGTAGACACGATACTTTATGAGCAAATCTTAGCGTAAACGATGAATTTAGTTCACGCATTCCATCCGGGATTTTGCCCATCACAAGACGCTCTTCAAAGAACTAGGAGGTCCTTCAGCATGATACTTTATGAGCAAATCAAAGCGTAAACGACGAATTTATTTCATACATTCCATCCGGGAGTTTGTCCGTGCACTGCTAGGTAGTTCTCTATCCAGTCTCTGAGCGGCCTGAAGTAGTGGAGGATGGGGCCAGCGTCCATTGTGCGCCCTCCTGTCAGCTGCTCTAGGGCGTCCATCCACGGTCTCGAGGAGCCGAGAGACAGCATCGCTCTGCAAGCCAATATTTGCTATTTCATTGTGAACATTGAAATTCCTTTCAGGTGAGCAATGGCTTTGCAAGGGGAAATTTGCTTCTTCATTGTGAGCATTCAAATTCTATTCAGATGAGCGGTTCTAAAGTGGTGAGCAATGGCTCTGAAATGCAGTTTTACACTTTCATTGTGAGCATTCAAATTTTATTCAGGTGAGCGGTTCTGTCGTGGTGAGCAATGGTATTTTCTCGGGTAAGAAAATTTCCTATTAACTATTTACTTTTTACAAGTCAAAATTTACTATTTCATTGTGAGCATTCAAATTTTATTCGGATGAGTGGTTCTATCGCAGTGAGCAATGGGACTATCTTTGGTAAGAGAGACGGACAGCATCGCTCTGCAAGGCAAAATTTACTCTACCACACAGTCAAATGTTTTCAATGAAACGTTTTTAAGTAGCGTGTCACAAATTTAGAGGTCCTTAAAGCATAAAATAAGTTATTCCAGCATGATACCGAGGTGAGACATAGTATTGTTTTTTTTGGTATGAGCGAACTTTCAATTTAGATGTCAGAACATAAAATTAGTCATTCCTGCATGAGCATCGCGTCGAAAGCACAATTAATTTTTAGATTTAATTAGTTATGAAGGACGATGAGAGGTTTCCTCTGTTGCGACTCTACTTGGAAATTCATCTGAAGGGAAATATCAAAGCTCACCCTAGCTGAAGGTAAACTACTACAGGATCAGAAAGAAAACGATGTCATTTGTGTGTACCAACGAATCATTGCACGGGAACTTAAGACTTTATTAACGATGAGTTACTCTCAAAACAAATTAGAAAAATTTCACGAGCGCATGGGCCTTCAGTGTTTAAAAAAATCATTCATGTGGCTTAAAAAGAAGCTAAGACCGAGTGTCTCCCTGACGCAAATAATTATAATTATTGAGGCCCAAAAGAAACTAAGACCGAGTGTGTCACTCACGCAAGTTTTTCCCCTGCGGCATGCGAAGACGAGAAGTCACAGTTGTGCAGAGGCCCCTCGTAGCCCGCTATGCTGCACAGCGCTCCTGCGAACTGAAGGGGGAAAAATAAGCGTTTAGGGGATGGCAAATGGAAAAAAGAGCCTCGTATATAAACTTATCGCAGCACAAGAAACTGATTTATAAACTTATCATAGCACAAGAGATTGACGTACAAACTCATCGTAGCACAAGAAACTGATAAATAAACTTATTGTAGCACAAGAGATTGATGTACTAACGTATCGTATAGCACATTAGACTGATTAATGAGTTTATTGTATTGTAGCGGAAAATTTTTTAGAGTTGTGGGAGCTTTTCATGATCAAATACGTCTTTGGATGAAACCTTTCAGAGTAGTTAGGGAATGATGCAAGCATCGTAGTTCGGGATGATGGAAAACTTCATCAAGGAGCATCTAGTCTCGAGATGAAGTTCAACTTAATCTCCTTCACCAAGCTTTGAATGAATGTCAGGTTTCAAGACAGCCTTGATTTTGCTCAATAATTTGCCAGTTCATATTGCTGCTATAAAATCAATGTTTTGAGTTAAATTTCTTATGTTTTCAAAAATTCAAGTAACGTTGACGCAGAAGACTATCAAAAAAAGTAACACGATACTGTACAGAGTTGGTCAACCTTGCCTTTCAACAACGTTCATATTATCGAAAATTTTCAGTCTGTTACCAGGAATTGTTAGTTCTGGGTGAGAAGTATCAATAGCTCCGCCTATTACCTTCTAATGGTAAGACAACTCTGTTTAATAAGCATCATAATTGTATTTTGTATTTTAGCAATTTTTAGCTCATTAGACCTACCATTTTATCAATTGCTTAAATGCTGAAAGTGAGTATGTATTTAATTCTAACAGTGTATATTGAACGAGTAAAATTTTTTAACCTTTAGAATGAATTCCAAACGAGAACCGGATAAATTGAGACAATAAAATGCCCGTATATAAAGAATGGATTTGAAGGAGTAACAATAATTTCCTCAGTTTAATACTGATGCCCGTGCTTTAAGGATGAATTTGAAGTAGTAACAATTAAACTTTAAATTAAACATCATTTAATTTGTTACCTGGAATTGTAACAAAATTGGGGTGAAGTATCGAAACTTTCACTATGTTAACTGAAATTTTAAGACAGTTCTGGTAGAAAAGTATCATACCTCTCATATAGGTAAACCTGGAATTGCAAGACAGTTCCGGTGAAATGTGAAATATCGAAGCTTTCATTTAGTTACCTGGAATTGCAAGACAGTTCTGGTGAAATATCGAAGCTTTCATTCAGTTACCTGGAATTGCAAGGCAGTTCTGGTGAAATATCGAAGCTTTCATTCAGTTACCTGGAATTGCAAGGCAGTTCTGGTGAAATATCGAAGCTTTCATTTAGTTACCTGGAATTGCAAGGCAGTTCTGGTGAAATATCGAAGCTTTCATTTAGTTACCTGGAATTGCAAGACAGTTCTGGTGAAATATCTTATCATATCGAAGTCGTTGTTGACGTGGAAGATGTTGAAGGCATCGAGGTGTTCCTCCGTCCTCTGGACAGGCGGCATCACGCCCATGTATTGTTTCCTATTTGAAATGCGAACACAATAATTCTAGTTAATTATTCTGTACTGTTTCCCATTGGAAATGCGAACACAATAATTCTAGTTAATTATTCTGTGCTGCTTCTTATTGGAAATGCGAACAAAATAATTCTCTGATAAATTATTTTGTACTACTTTCTGTTGGAAATGTGAACAGAATAATTCTAGTTAAATTTTCGGTACTATTTTTTATTGAAAATGAGAGGAGAATGATTTTCTAATAAATTTTTTTTCTTGTTTATCACGCGTTAAGAGAAGAAGAAAATTGCTTTTCATATTTATTAAAACACTCACTACAAAATTCGATATCACATGGTATTTATAAAAAGCAACTTTTCGATGTACGAACATCATCTTCAGGCTGAAACATCCAAAGTAAATTTTACTGTAACAACAATAAGAAATGGGAATCAAATGCAAAAACAGAATCAGACGAATAGAATAATTCTAGTTAATTATTCTGTGCTCTTTTCCATTGGAAATACGAACGGAATAATTCTACTTAATTAACAGGGCCATCACTGTCTCAACGAAAGCAGGATAAAAGGATGAAATTGATTGTCTTGAAATTCGATCAAATTTGGCATGAATTTTTATCCTATGCTCAACATAGGACTCTACTGGATTATTGCTTCAAAATTAAATGGGCTAAAACTGTGCACATAGGTGAATAAAAAAAAACTTATTATCCATTACCATATTTGTGGCGCTGGGATTTCAAACCAAGAACATCAAACAAGATTGTAAATATTCTATAAGACAAGGTAGCATTTTCTAACGATCATCCTGTACAATTCGCCAAAAAAAAATTCCGATCAAATGTAAAGTAACTTCCAAAACTATTTCAAGGTCGTACTTGAGTTGCCAGTATCGAGCGTTCCATGTGTCTTCGGGAATATCTCCTCGGAACAGCTCCCACCGCCAGAGATCGTTGACGTAATGGAACGGTAGAGTGGTCACAGTTTTCAGGGCTGTCCGCATCAAGTAATTGATGGTGCTCTCTGAGGGAAAAGTTGTTGATTCTTTCAAATTTGTTGCTCGCAAATTCGGCTTGGGAGAGAAAAAAAGCGTAACAGTTGCTTGAATATTTGGCTTAGGAGAGAATGAGAACGTAACTGTTGCTTGCATATTTGGCTTAGGAGAGAATGGGAACGAAACAGTTGCTTGAATATTTGGCTTAGGAGAGAATGAGAACGTAACAGTTGCTTGAATATTTGGCTTAGGAGAGAATGAGAACGTAACAGTTGCTTGCATATTTGGCTTAGGAGAGAATGAGAACGTAACTGTTGCTTGCAAATTTGGCTTGGGAGAGAATAAGAACGAAACAGTTGCTTGCATACTTGGCTTAGGAGAGAATGAGAACGTAACTGTTGCTTGCAAATTTGGCTTGGGAGAGAATAAGAACGAAACAGTTGCTTGCATACTTGGCTTAGGAGAGAATGAGAACGTAACTGTTGCTTGCATATTTGGCTTAGGAGAGAATGGGAACGTAACTGTTGCTCGCATATTTGGCTTAGGAGAGAATGGGAACGTAACTGTTGCTTGCATATTTGGTTTAGGAGAGAATGGGAACGTAACTGTTGCTCGCATATTTGGCTTAGGAGAGAATGGGAACGTATGTGTTGCTTGCAAATTTGGCTTTGGAAAGAATGAGAACGTAACTGTTCCTCGATAGCTTGGCTAAGGAGAAAATGAGAACATAACTGTTGCTCGCAAACTTGGCTTAAGAGAACGAGCTTCAGTCATTTCTCCTGATCTGGCTTCCGACTTTCAGTTGGCTTGAATTTGAATTTTAATTGAATTTGAACATTGCATTATATGGATGCTGCAAAAATGCATAATTTAATAGTTGCAGCAATTGTATTTTGGATTTTGACTATTTTTAGCTCATAATAAAGAAGTTAAGTTTTCAAAAAAAAAATTGGATTTAAAAATTTGAAGGCTGATAATTAAATAATAAGAATGTATTTAATTTAAACAGTGAACATCGGAAGAACAAAATATTTGAATTTGAAGAGTGAATTTAAAGAGACATCATATTTATTAAAACAATGAATGCTCGTGGCCTAGGAAAAAATATGACAAAGTAACAATAGTATCCTCATTGTATCACTGATCCCAGTGCCTTAAGAATAAATTTTGAATGTATCAATTATACTTTCAAATTAACACCATATTTTAACACTTTAACCGCGATGAGTTAAACTGAATTTCAATATTCAATTCATATTTGAAGTCAGTTGTGGTGAGCAATTTTAAAAATAAGAAACATTAACTGGATTACGCCTTCATTTAGGTTTGATTAAGTATTCATGAAAACCGAGTTAGTGGCTAGTGGTCGGTCAGCAGCATTATGAAAATTGCCTCCGTGTACACCGGTGGCGCACGTTGCGGTCAAAGCAATAAAAGAATTCCGTGATCCCTTTAGAATGCTTCCTTTGAATGGTAATGGCAAAGAATTTTGTGGTCACTTTAGAATGGTACATTTTAATGTTTATGATGACGAACTTCGTAAAATCTTTAGAATGGGATCTTTAATGGTAGAGATTTTGTGGTACCTTTAGAACATTACCTTTTAGTGGCGAAAAATTTCGTGGTACGTTCTGAATGGTACAATTTAATGGTAATGGTAAAGAATTTCATTGTACTTTCAAAAAGTTAGCTTAGAACAATATTAAAGACTTTAGTAATGCCTTTAGAATGGCTTGTTTTAATAGCAATAGTAAATAATTTCGTGCTACCTTTAGAATGGTACATTTCAATAGTAACAGCGAAGAATTTCGTTAAACCTTCAGTAAATAATTTCGTGCTACCTTCAGAATGGTACATTTCAATAGTAACAGCGAAGAATTTCGTTAAACCTTCAGTAAATAATTTCGTGCCACCTTGAGAATGCGGCGCGTGAGGCAGGAGGCCGATGGAGGTGAGGTGGCTCATTGTGGCCAGCGTCATCCCCATCAGTTCCCCCACCCCCTCGTGGAAACCGTCGTTGGCACCGTCCCTGTGTTGCAATAATGATGTGATCATACTCTGAATAATGTAATAATACACACAATATAATTATTTTACTCAGAAAATAAAATAATTATACTCGGAATAAAAAAATAATTATACTCAGAATAGTATAACAATTATACTCGGAATAATAAAATAATAATACTCATAATAATATAATAATTATACTCGGAATGAAATAATAATAATAATACTCAGAATAATATAATGATACTCTGAATTATATGATGATACTCAGAATTATACAATAATACTCAGAATGCTATAATGATACTCAAAATAATGTAAGAATACTCAGTATTATACAACAAAACTCAGAATAATTTAATATTGTTCAAAATAATATAAAAATGCTCAGAATAATATAATAATGCTCGTAATAATATAATACTACTGAAAATAATATAAAATATAAAAATAAAAATAAAAATAAAATATAAAACCCGTTCATTGTTTCAAAAATTAATACAGATTTTTTTCGGGTCCCGTATTTAAAAGAAACCGTATTATAATACTCAGAAAACAATTGACAAATCACACGTACCAAGATTTTGATCTACATTAACGATAATGGATAATATTCATCGAAAAGATGCTTAAACTACAAGGGCCAAATTTTAATTGTATTGAACTGTTTTTAGAATCCGATGATTACCATTTCACACAGAAACCTAAGTGCAAGCTGAAGGCTTTGAGACTGATGTAAGGCTCGAGGCTGCTTAGATGAGCGAGGTACTTCTGAAATACCACAAGAAATACGTATAATACAGACGCGTAGATATGTCTCTATCTCGAAACATATCGCTAGTTTGTAAACTAAGTACAGCTAGATCTCGTAAGTGTGAGGGCTGAAAGCGTTCTATTTCATCTTTTATTCCTTTCAAATGGCTATATCATCGACCTGATGCACTGGAATATGTGTCACGGTAATTTAATTATTTTCAGTTATTTTACTACTGTACATTTACAAGCGCAACTTAACGAACATTTGCTAGAGTAACTACACTACCAATTTACGTATCCATTACAAACAGTTGTTCACTACGTGCACAGGGAAAGAGTACATTGATTATTAGAGCTAATCTACTAATTTGGACTTTGAGAATGTAATATTGAGAATGTACCTACACTCAAAAAAAAATGTAGGATACTACTAGAGAAGTAATCGATTCCTGAGGCTTAAATGCAAGAGTGATCTTTGCTAAACTGAAGAAGTTGTGTTTCGAAATTGTTTAGTCATTGCAGTCGCTTCAAGAAGAAGAGAATGCTAAAAATCAGCCACAAACTTTTCAGCTTTAGGTCAGAGTTTGCTACCAGGTAAATTTTGATTCAAAATGTAATTATATTAGAGGTAACTGATATCATTAGGAATATAATGATCTTAAAGGTGACAGCCATTAACGATGACAAATCACCTTGGGTGGCTACAGTCAATGAATTAAGAATAAAATTATAACTATGATACCCGATAAAATTGATAACTTATAGTCTTGTGTGACTACGATCGTTTAATGAATAATCTAATGAAAATGATGACAACTGCTGAGAAAGATAACTCATTAACGCACGACCCTACTTACCTGTACACCAGCGGCAGGTGCGCGTACTGCATGAAGTACTGCACGTGACCAAGCTCGTGATGGATCACCTCCAGGTACTTGAAGTTCACTTGCGTGCACATGCGGATCCTGGGGCAAACGAGACAAGCTTTTAATCAGTTGAACCTCCCGAGACTGCACCTGTGTTTTAGCTTCGTCTGGCCCACGGTAGAGGAAGCAAGGTAGAGTCATTTTTATGGGGGAAATACACCTTCTCTTGTTCGGCAAGCCAAGAGAACGGCTTCATTTTAAACACTCTATGACGTCACCATTGCGGCATATCGTTAGGCCAATGGTGGTACCAGGTTTGGGGCAAGCAGTGTCGTCAGATGCAATATGTTCGCTGCTATTGATTCGTTGCCGTGACGTCAGTATTGCCACACGGTCGATGAAAAAAAGACTGGTTTGGCCCTACCTTGTTTCTTCTACCGTGGCTTGGCCTGCGTCTGTGTTTAGCTTCGTCTGGTCTGCGCCTGTGTTTTAGAGACTGTGCCGGCGTTTCAGTGACTGTGCCTGTGTTTTAGAGACTGTGCCTGTATTTTAGAGACTGTGCCTGTGTTTTAGAGACTGTGCCTGTGTTTTGGAGACTGTACCTGTGTTTTAGAGACTATGCCTGTGTTTTAGAGACTGTGCCTGAGTTTTGGAGACTGTACCTGTGTTTTAGAGATTGTGCCTGTGTTTTAGAGACTGTGCCTGTGTTTTAGAGACTGTGCCTGTGTTTTGAAGACTGTACCTGTGTTTTAGAGATTGTGCCTGTGTTTTAGAGACTGTGCCTGTGTTTTAGAGACTGCGCCTGTGTTTTGGAGACTGTACCTGTGTTTTAGCTTCATCTGAGATCTGGGATCGATTGCACTGTCATCCAAATTGTTCGTCAGTAGAAATATTTGTGGTGAAATTAAAATACATTCCCGAATTTGGAATAATTGCGCAAATATGAGAGGAGTAATTCTGAAAATGTGTCCAAGGGGTTTCAGTCGTTTAAAAATATGTTTGGATTAGACGGGTAATTTAGAAAATATGTTGAAGTGTTTAAAGTGAATTCTAAGTTGCAGTCGAGATGAAATCGTTAAGTTATCGGGGCTGGACTATTAATTAAAATTCAAGGTTGATTTAAAGAGCTCATTCATTTTGTCGAGCAGAAAAGGAAACCCTTTAGATAAAAGTTAGTGTTCGAAAATGTGTTCTAAAGCTTTTATCTGTAGAGTTTTTCATTAAAAATTAGGGCTATTGTGTGAAGTACTCAAATTTTTAATGCTAGAGTATATGTATTGGAGCCTTCCCTTGCTTTATGTATAAGTGGTAATATTATATACAATGTGATATGAATTGAAGTATATTCCGTGCTGTATTCAGCTATATATTCAATACCGTGTTCTTCAGATACATTATACGTACACACACACATATTATGTACTGATAGTTTATTGACCTATTCATACAATTTTGGTTATAAAAAAAATCCTTGTTTGTTAAACAGGGTATTCAAAGGCAACAGAGTAATTCAAAATGAGTTTAGGCAATCCAATCCACGGAGAGTTACTTTTTAATATAATTCACATTGTTTGGGATTGAGAGCCAGATTAACATTCGTGCATGCAGATCACAAAGAAGCACAGCAACCCAACAAAAAGTTAATGTAGAGAGTGGCGCAAAACTAATGCATAGATTTGACAGTTGCTTTTGCGCCACCCTACCCGCCTTATTTATGTAGGCTTAAATTAACTTATTTAATCTTACTGTTTTTAAAACTCTGCTCCGTAGGCAGTTCTGTTGCTTACTTGAACTCAAGAATTGCATTGATAAACTCTAGCAGACGAGGAATTTACTTTACCGTACGAGTGATTGCATAAAGTGGTGCAAAAACAATGGTCAAATCGCGCATCAAGCGAAGGTCAAATTGCTCAAAAACAACGATCTAATCCATACGTTCTTTTTGCGCGACCCTGTACTTATGCCGACCTGAAGTCTTTGCCATCAAGGAAGTCCCAAGCTGTCCCGTGGCACTCCACGTCCCGGTTGTCATTGGGACGTTCCAGCATGGACAGTTTGTAGAAGTTCTTCGGCAAAGCCTGCATAAAGTAAGTTAAAGGAAAGACATTGTTATAATTCAAAATTTTTGAGACGTTAAATTTGAGTCAACATCTCACTTTTTCAAATGGTTATCAAAAGAAGTTCGTCGGTAAAGCTTGTACAAAGTAAGTTAAAGGAAGGAAAATGTCGTAATCCAAAATTTTCGACACGAAAATTTAAAGATTTATTGAAATTACGGTCTTTAATGGATGGACACATTATAGCAGGTGGAGATTCCTCCACTTCTTATATTCTATATCCTTTATCCACAACAAATTGGATGTTGATTATTTCTCAGTATAAAAGTCCTAAATTGATAGACAAATGATAGGAGGAAGATGATTCCATCGTACAACTCTGTGACATTGAATAGCTCCTCGAAAATCATAATTGAAATTGGCGTGTTAATTCTGAAATTCAATTCTACATTTTGGACGAGGTTTTCGAAAACCAGAATTGTAACCAGCATTCATTCAACATCGAATAATTTTTTTCGGAACATTCACATATGATGCTTTAGATTTAGCCTGACAATTTGACTACCATTTATTTAAATCTCTCAACAAACTTCCTTCAAGTGCTTTCACTGAAAAATTTGACATCATCATCAGTATGTCTGCAAATTTGGAGCTCATGTGATTGTACACAAAATGGACAAAAAATAATATAAATTGATCACATGTAATTTAGTTTGAATAGATAAATGGATCATTGAGTATTCTTCAGGATCAAACATGATTCATCGAATCCGTTCAATGTTCTCGCATTGTGAAACTCAACAGGTGTAACTATAGTTAAGAACTGTCATTCCTTTAGGTTCCATTCTATGACCTGGTAGAGCAATTAACCTTGAGCTCTAAAAATCATTTTCAGTTCCCTCGTCTGATGCATCAATTACCATCACCCCCACTGGTACATCAACTACCTTCAGCCCCACAGCCTGGTGCATTAATCACCTTCATCCCTATGGCCTGGTGCATCAACTACCTTCAGCCCCACAGCCTGGTGCATTAATCACCTTCATCCCTATGGCCTGGTGCATTAATCACCTTCATCCCTATGGCCTGGTGCATCAACTACCTTCAGCCCCACGGCCTGGTGCATTAATCACGTTCATCCCTATGGCCTGGTTCATTAATCACCTTCATCCCTATGGCCTGGTGCCTCAACTACCTTCAGCCCCACGGCCTGGTACATTAATCACCTTCATCCCCACTGCCTGGTACATCAACTACCTTGCGCTTGGTGCATCAATTACTTTCAGCCAATTACTTTCAGTCCCATAGCCTGGTGCATTAATTACCTTGAGCCCCATGGACTGGTAGAACTTATCAGCGAGCTCGTACATTTGCCGCACTGTCATGTTCTGGGCGCGCATTTGAGGTGTGGGGTCCACGGAGGTGGCGTTGGGGTACGGCTCCACGATGTCGTATATGTCCGTCCAGAACCTGCAATCGAAGTGTGTATGAATACATTGGAAATGGGTAGATTGTCATATTGATTTGGTATTGACACTATCGCTGTTTTTTCCTTTTAATGATGTCTTTACATTTTTTAAAAACCTGCCTTCCAGACGTGCATCAAACCATATTTTAAAAACTTGCAATCGAGGCTTGTACGAAAACATTAAAAATAGGTAGGTTAACATGATGGCTCGATTTTGAAACTCTTTATAGTTTTTCACTTACATGGTGCCTTTGATAATTTTAAAAACCTGTAATTGAGGCGTATTTGGAAACATAGGAAATAGGTTCATTGCCATGGTCAATTTGTTATAAAATTCACACAGGATTTTCTCTTAGATGCAGACTTTGCTGGTATAAAACCTGCAATCGTGTCGTGTACGCAAGCAATGAAAATAGGCTCATAGTCTTGGCAGCGTGATTTTGAAATTCACAGAGTTTTTTCTCTTAAATGGAGATTTTACTACTCAAAAGCTTGAAATCAAGGCATGCATGTAAACATAGAAACTAAGTATATAGACATGGTGACTCGATATTTGAATTATTACCGATTTCCATTTAACGCGCTAACTGCGATGGGTTAAACTCAAGTTCAATATTCAATTCAAATTTAAAGCCCATCGTGGTAATCAACTTTGAAAATAACAAACATTAACATCATCAAGCGTTTATTTAACTTTCATTAAGTATTAATAAAAAATGAGTTAGTGACTGCAGGTGGGTCAGCAGCACTTTGAAAATCACCTAGGTGACCACCGGTGGGTCACTTCGCAGGAAATGTGTTAATGTAGGTTTTAAAATCATGAAATCAAGCCGCGTATGAAATAAAAGAAAAGTGGTACTTTGGCAGGGTGACTTGATCATTAAAATTTTTCTGGTTTTCCATTTGAATTCTGCCTTGAACAATTCTGCAGATTTTTTTAATTTTACACTGCATTTATTGATAAATGAGGTAATTGAACATATTGATTTTGACATAACTCATCGAACAAATAAAATAATGAGAATATTATTAGTATTAAATGAAAAGCCACCGAAAATTACAGAATTAAACCTTAAAAAGTAGAAATAAAAATGGAGGTTAACTGGATGTATTTTATAATCTAAATACAACCAAACAGTTTCAATTTTTTTTTCTTTCAAGCTACATATATTATTCGAAAGCCGGTAGCTTTCATTCTGACTTTTTTGTTAAGCCTAATTCACACGTCTTGAAAAATATCGACTACTTCAGAATTTGTTCGATTGGTTTTTTCTGATCTTGAGATTTATATTCAAAGCTGTCTCATCTATCCCACAAAATGCCCTCTACTTCCTCACCACACACCTGCCCCACACGTCACCACACACCTGCCCCACACGTCACCACACACCTGCTCCCTACGTCACCACACACCTGCCCCACACGTCACCACACACCTGCCCCACACGTCACCACACACCTGCCCCACACGTCACCACACACCTGCCCCACACGTCACCACACACCTGCCCCACACGTCATCACACACCTGCCCCACATGTCCCCCAGGATACACGCAGGAATCGTCCCGTCTTGGAAGATGTCCTGGAAAAAATATTTTCTCACATTAATTCCATTATAAAACTCATGAGGAATGAAGTATTGAGTCACTTTATCACAGTGAAGATTTGATCCTGTTAAATCAGTACAACTGCTGTGTATACTGAAATCGAGCAACGTAACTAACAAATCATAATTACATGGTACATCTGAAATCACCAAGTCTGTTGAACGCACAGAAATTAAGCGCTGTAACTAATAATTTTGTAGATGTCGTTATTTCAGGCGTGATATTCTCGAAAAGCGGACGGGAATTTTACTTCGTTGCAGTGTAACTGGAGTTGCGTCGAAAAAAATTTGCAGATGTCTTCCGATACTCGGAGGAACTTTCCTCGTCTTACTACGCGGGGCAACAAAATTGATATTTTTTAGCACAAATTGTAATATTTTGACATCTATAAAGGCCAATCTGGCAAAAGGCCAATCGCTGTATTTTGACTACTATATATAAAGGTCAATCTGGTAACACTGTTTGGATAAAACGCAGAATTTTGTCTATTATAAATGCCAATCTGACAACACTGTTTGGCTAGAGCGCAAAATTTTACCTATAATAAAGGCCAATGTAGGATATTAGGATAATAAGTTCATAATCTCATCAGCTTGTATCTGGTGAATTAGAGTGTTAAACGTGGTCGATTGATATTTTCCAGCCAAGTTCATCGTTAAATGATGCGTTTTAGGTCAAATCATGAGCTAGGATCATACGACGTTAACTTCTTTCATTCTGACTAAATTTTCTCTGTACATTTAATACATTACCGCTTATAAACCTAGTTTAGGAGCTAAGATTTTTTAAAAGAAAATACTGCTTTTTCGATCAAAAACGAACTTCGAATCATGGTCCTATTATACATTGAAAATTTCATAAGTTAGTCACGTTTACAATAAGTTAGTCACATTTCATAACTTAGTCACAGTTCATTAGTTAGTCCACATTTAATATAAGTTAGTCACATTTCATAGGTTAGTCACATTTCATATAAGTTAGTCACATTTCATAACTTAGTCACAGTTCATTAGTTAGTCCACATTTCATATAAGTTAGTCACATTTCAT
>JACJUY010001907.1:35463-47162 GCA_014220935.1 Platorchestia sp. MABIK | reverse complement strand
AATGTAACTCAGGTACGCTGCAATGTAACTCAGGTACGCTGTAATGTAACTCAGGTACGCTGTAATGTAACTCAGGTAAGTTGAAATGTAACTCAGGTACGCTGTAATGTAACTCAGGTACGCTGTAATGTAACTCAGGTACGCTGTAATGTAACTCAGGTAAGTTGTAATGTAACTCAGGTACGCTGTAATGTAACTCAGGTACGCTGTAATGTAACTCAGGTACGCTGTAATGTAACTCATGTACGCTGTAATGTAACTCAGGTACGCTGTAATGTAACTCAGGTACGCTGTTATCAAATATAACATGAAAATAATGTTAACTTGCTCGCTAGTGATTGATATTAATATAGTCAAACATGCATCCCCTGGTGCATCGCCATCCCTGGTAAACTTGAACAGGATATTCTACCGGTGGTATCAAAGGGAAAAAATTTCAGGTCCGTTTCAACTTAATTATTTAAGAAGAAAAGTGTCTCAAATGTATAACAAACAAAGAAATAAGTTGAAAAATAATCGCTTGACACAGTAAAACGAGGGAGCAGTTCACGAAGTTTGTCTCCTCACTAAAAACACAGTAACTCGTCTCAGTTCAGCAGACGCCAGCCTGTGCTGTTGCTTGCGGCGACAATTGCAGGTGACGAGATGGATCAGGTCACTACATGGGGACTTGTTGGAGCTTCAGTTGTAAGTTGTGATAAGCAACAAGGCGCATACTTCATTCGCTGCAACTGTGGACCCAGTTCAACTTTTCGCTGGGCATCTATGATTTTACTCGCCCCGTGCTCACGTTATAGTTGAGCTGCTAAAATCATAGATTCTCGGCGAAAAGTTTAGACTGGTTTTATGAGAATGTGTTATATAGAATGAGAATGTACTACCTACTTGTGACAAATTGCTGCAACAAGGTACATGGTTTATTTGTTACAGTTGACTTGTAGCAGTTTGCTTAAAATCGAGTGTGGTGACCAAGTTGTGACAAGTGGCAGCAACAAGGTTCGGGCTTCATGTGCTGCAGCTGACTTGTAACAATGTGAAATTTCTCCTGAGTTTCGTGGAAAACAAATTCAACTTTTCTACCTTGGACAAATAAAAACAAACCATAACTGAAAATTTTTCTACACGACTGTCTTGAATAATGCAAAAAAAATTAACCATTTCAAAAATAATTCAATAATAAATACTGAAAAGCATCAAAAAAAGCAAATGGGTTCAAACATCCACTATTTTTAGAGATCCTTTATTGATTTTAATTTCATTTAATTGTTTATTTGTAATTTCTACAGATCATAAGTTAATTTTCTTACCTTAGGGTGTTCAAGTCGACGATGTAATGCAGCACTGCCAGCAGCACGATGACGAAAAAAGTTAAAAACGACATCTCGTCTTGGTTGTGTTCAGCCAACACCAAATGTACATTTGTCTCATTACCTCGACCGTGGGAATAAAAATAGTCTCACTAAGGTCATCGATTGGGGCACCATACTCTCATTGATCCTTCTCTTCTTCCAAACCTGTTTAAAAAATGGCTCACACAGTCCATAAATTAGGGCACCATATTCTCGTTGTTCCTTCTCTTCATCCAAACGTGCAACGGCGGTGCTACTCCACTTGGTGTCCTTAACTGTTTCTCCCTATAGGGATAATGTAGAAAATGTATAGAATAGAGATAGGGCGAAATAGGACGAAGTAGCAAAATGCAAAGAATAGGGATAAGCAAAATAGGACAACGTATCGAAATGTATGGAATAGTGATAGGTCAAAATAGGGACAATGTAGCACACCTACGCAGTGGTGTAGTCCCACGTAGTGTTCTTAACTGTTTCTCACTATAGGGACAATGTAGCAGAGGTAGGGAATAGGGATAGAGCGAAGTAGGGACAATGTAGTAAATTTTCACGGTTGTATTACAATACGTGGCGTCGTTCACTGTTTCTCACTATAGGGACAACGTAGTAAAATGTAGGGAGTAGGGGAAGGACGAAATAGGGACAATGCCGCAAAATGAGATGTGACACGTCGTTAGTCTGTGCTCGCTTACCTACAGTTCACTAAGAGTCATGGCCGGTGTTCTGTAAACGTTGAATTTTAACCTTCATGAAAGTCATTCACTCCCAACTACCCGACGAAACGTCGTCTATTAATTCAGTTGCGTAAAACACACTTTCCACGTGTTGCGTAATGCCTGAATGAGGCACTGCATGATGCATGGGCTCACAGATACTTGTTGAAAAAGGTTGGAGATTTTTGGTAATTTTACCTTTCCGGTAATTTTTAGGGTAATTTTACTTCCTTGCTTCGTGAAATTTCAGGCGCTGAATGATTTCAACACAATACACGAAAAGAGACACATCCTCACTTTTGCTCTTTCTTTGAATGGCTCAGAAAGGCCGCTAATTTCACGAAAGAGTCAAAAAATATTATAGTCAATTTTTCTTGGTTCATCATGTCAATTATTTAAAGCGGCTGCTCACCGGACTCAAAAGAATAATAGTTATGAAGAATGAGACAAATGTGTGTATTTTGAAGTCCCAAATACGACCGCATGAGTCATCCGAAATTGACGACTTTAGTTTACAGTACTTGATTGTGAGTCTCTACGACTTTACGAGGCAACAAGCGTCGTCAATTTTTTTCCATTCAAGTTTCTGGGGGAATTTGGCTAAAGGACATTTGAGTTTCTGAAAATTTTCTGCTTCAAACACATTTATGACAATCACTTTTTACAACGTTATGGTTATTGATATTTCCCGGCTTTTCATCTCCTCGATGCTTTATGTTTAATATTTCTGAAATCCCTGCAGACCACCTGTAGTGAAGAACATGAAATTAATCATTATTTACGACGTTACAAAAAATCCGCTTGAGTAATAAGATTCGCCGAAAAGTATTGGTGAGGGATTATATCATCTTATGATAAAGTATTTACATTACTAATTTGTTATTGCGTGAACGCATTGGTTTATGACAACATACCCCATCCTCGATTATTGAGGCTGAACTTTCTCCACACAATCTTTAGTTACAATGTTTACATTTGCTTTGAAGACGTATCTACAATATCGACGTTATATCTCACTTTACCAGGGCAGCAGGAATAATAAAATGATAAATATAATGCTAATCTTTCTTCATCATAACTGACTTAACTGTAGCTGTGATTAATACAATAAAAAAATAAGCATCTTCCTTTATCGTAAATAACGTGACTGTAGCTGTAATTCATACACCAATAACCATCCAATTAACAATCTTTCCTCATCGGAACTGCCTTGACTTTCTCTGTGATAAATACAATAATAACAATAATCTTTCTTAATCGTAAAAAAGTTGACTGTAGCTGTAACAGATACAACAATAATAACAACAATAACAATCTTTCCTCATCTCGCAACAAAGTTGACTTTGTCTGATGCCACTTTCATATTTTACTTAATCTGTGTGCATGCAAGCTATAGGAGCTCATCAAATGTCGGTGTCGATTGTCCGCCAACATTTAAAAAATGAGGGAGCAGAGAATACAAGAACATCGCGACACAATTCAAAAAATAGGAAATATAAAAAAAGTAGGAACGGAAAATCCGAAAACGTGATACAATCAAAAAAAGAGGAACATCAACAGAAGTGAAGATTAAACAAGAGAGATGAGAGAATACGAAAACATCGTGACACAATTTTAAGTCTGTTAAATTATATCCTATATTCTCCTCCATGGAATAGCATAATAATACTTTGAAGTAATTTTTCGATAACTTATCTCTTCGTCATACACATTACATCCTCGTTACGATTAGATCGCTATGCAAAATGAAATGTAATTTTAAATGCATCACCCTGCGTTCATCATGCCCTGCTAGCGCAGGTGATCCTACTGAAAGCAAGGAGCGTTAATATTAAACACATGACCGATTATGCCGTTTGTTATCCAGTAACCAGAGCTGCGCTCCTACAAAATGTAGCAGATGTTACGCTATACAAAGGAACAGCAGCCAAGCAAAATAATTATCTGAATGTATTGTGAAGAAGGAATTATGTCATTGAACCTCAACGACAAAATTTTTATCAGCACCATTCGTCGGTTGCACTGTGTATGATTAGAAGTATGCAATTAAAGTTCTAGTATAAGAAGTTACGTTATACATGCATGGGTGGCAGCATAAAACTCCTGGGAGGTGTCTGTATCTGGAACAAACGATGAACGGGATAAGCTTGATGAGAAAATTAGCCATACAATACCAATATGATGTACAGGAATCCCTTACACTTAGAAGTCCCTTAACAAAACGCTGTGAAAGGGAGACAAGTGAATGCTGAGCAAATGCTGGTATCTAACTGACTAACATGGTAACTAAGGAATGCTAAGCAGAATGCTGGTAACTAAGTAACTAGCATATTAACTAAGGAATGTTGAGCAGAATGCTGGTAACAAAGTAACTAACACAGTAACTGAAGAATGCTGAGCCGAACAGTGAGTTACTATGAATGACGCATGAGTTAAACAAGAGCATCTCGCACGGCAGTCACTATGTACACAGCGATGAAGCGAGAATTTAGTTTCCCCACTTAAGATACGAATATTTGCCCGGCGTCCATTCATGAATATTTAGCACAGATAGCGGGGGCCCCGCACGAAGACGAGGTGTGCATACACGACCGTCGTGGTGCGGTCTGGTGTCGGGAATGTTCAACACTTTGGTCGCAAAGTGCGCCACCGGTGGCCACGGAGGGGATTTTCGTAATGCTGCTGACCAACCAGTAGTCACAAACTCAATTTTCATAAGTACTTAATTCAAGCAAAATGAGTGCACGGTACAGTTAATGTTTGCTTTTTTTCTAAATTGTCATCTACAATTAACTTGAATTTGAGTTGAATGTTGCACTTAAGTTTAATGAATCGCAGTCAGAGTGTAAAATGTTCAAGTTTTCGAACTGACGTGAGACTAGACACGTTTCGTTCTGTGGTTGCTTAATTTTTGTTTGAACATTGTTTCTGAACACACGAAGAAAAAATGCTGTTCATGGTTGGTTCTTGTATGAGCCACAATAGCATCTCATTTATTATTGGAACTGCATGAACCATTGTTCTTTGTTTTTTCTAAACACACGAAGTGCAAATGTTGTCCTTGGTTGGTTCTTGAATGAACTACAATAACGTTGCATTTGTCATTAGAATTATTATATGAAACACATTTAAGAATGCGTGAACCATGATATTATGTTGATTGTAAGATATTGTGTTTGTAGTCAGTACGTTTGCTATGATCAAATTCCTTTGATTTAATGTAGACGTCACCAAAAATATTGTTTCAAAATCAAATCGACGAACCTTTCAACTGTATTTTTTTTAAGCGAAACGTGTTAGAGAATTCAAGTAAAAAACAGTACTTCCAATTTTAAAATGATTGAATTCGATAAGAAGTAATAAAAACTGATCAAGAAACAAAACCTCAGGCGATTGTAAAATAGATTGATTTAAAAAAAGAACTGAAACATTTCATGCAAGTTCAAAAAGAAAATGGACACTAAAATTCTCACTTTTAGTACTTTATTGCACATCGAGATGAGTACCACCTTAGAGGCGCAGATTTACCGCAATCATTAAAGAAACCCAACACACACTTCGGTAATCATCTGGCAACTCGGCACTCAATGAATTATCTATGTTTAAATTATCGAAAATGAAAGATACTCTACCCTCAAAATAAATATTTATCAGAACACCACGCTAACTCTGGATGGTTTGTCTGGCAAGTCAACTTTCTTGAGAAACATCCCTCTAAGTTGAATTTAGATTTTCGTCAATCTGCTAATAATTTGTATGTTAAAATGCATTTTAACTCTAAAGATAATTCCAATAGAATAAGGTCTTATGATTTTTTAATAATTACATTTTAAAAAAATATTTTGGCATCAGTATTTGCCATCACACGGACGAGAAAGCACTAAAGTAAATAACATAAGCATAATAGTAATATATTTACAAATCAAAACAAGATTTTCAAAAATCACAGTAGCGACGCGTCGTGAACCACCCTCATCGTTATTTTCATACGATTGACGATATTCCAGGGAAATTTATTAGGACAAGAAGATTCTCTCGATGAAAAAAGCCGCTTCGTTCAATTTTCCCAAAGTCTAAATGAAAGCACGTCCATAAACAACCGAATGACGAAGGTCATCACGTACGAACAAGCAAAACTGTAACCGAGATCCGTTACGTACAAATGTTTAGTTCGTCATCAAGCTTTTGTTTGGAGGCCTACTGCGTCACCTAAGCAACTTCATTACGTACTGAAGAGTCAATATGTGTCGAGTTGATCTGTGACGTCACTTGACTATCTCGTGGATCCGTTCTTTAATTTCTTCCCACTGTCCAACGTAGAATACGGAATTCTAATATCATGAGTCGACAATTTTTATTTTCTTCGAGGGAATTTTAAGTGTCGTTCATAAAATGTTAATAAAAGATCCTGTAGAAAAGTCGCTAACTACTTCCCTCGGTGCGGCATCGAGTTCAGACACACCGAAATCCGGCATCGCACACGCAGTGTTGCCAGATACGGATTTGTGGTACGAAGGTTGGCACCCCTCGTAAAAAGATTTGAGGAAATTCGCATACCTTCTTTTGGCAAGAAAAGAACCCTATCCCAATGACCCTAGAGTAACTCAGCACAGCAAACTTCACGGTGAAGTTACAGATATTGAAGAAGTGGCATCAGCGAATAGAAGAAGCAAGCCCGTGTGGCTCTCAACCAGTTCTTGCATTTTGACGTCACAAACTCGATCTGTGGGGCTAGTTTTTAGCGCTGCAGCCGATATCTGCAGCCAGGCTCATAGCAGCTTTGGCTGGTGCTGTGCCACACCGGTTCTCGATATTTTAAGCTCCGCTGAACCGCTAGAAATATTTGATATTTTATGTCGATCTCAAAGGAGCGCGAAAGCCAATCAACAACGCAATTAATTGCTCATCTCGTGAACTCATAACTCCTCATTCTGTGAGGCAAAGTTTTCATGACAGAAGATTCCTCCGTCAATAAGTAGGACACAAAAAAATTTTTTGTCTCAGCTCATAGGGGATTTATGCTTCCTTAAAAACTCGATGTGCAACAAGCTACTTGTTCGAAGATCCGCCTCTCACGTTGTACTAATTTTGTGTTATTGTTCAGATTTCGAATAGATTTTTAAGAATGAGATGAAAATCTGACGAGGCAATAGTCGTATAAGTATCGCGCGCAAACCGATTGCGCAACTGGGGCACGAGGCAATAGTTGCGCTCAGTACTGAAGCATAACAAAAAAGTTTGATTTAAGCCACATTAAATAAACATCATTTTTTAACCTCATTTTAGTATGAACAAATATTCTTAACTGCAAGCTCTTCCGATGAAGAATGAAATATCACTTGGAATTTAATTTCTTCGATATATGGTCTCACTCTTTTACGTACTTTACCTCAATCCTTGAAAATTCTGAGGTAAACAGTCAGTCAGTAAAGACCCTAATGACTCAAAGTACCTGTTCTCAAATGTTTTCTTCATTTATGGACTTCATCCTCTCAACCCAAGAAGAGCCAAAGTAAATCAGCACAGTTCACAATAATTTATAACTCCTGTCTTCATATGTCTTCTTCATTTATGTACTTTATCTCAACCCAAGAAAGGCCCAAGTAACAATCAGTCTGTGCATACCCTAATGACTCTCAACTCCGGTTTGCATTATAACTCCAGCTTGTACTTTTAATTTCGGATTTATTATGCACACGCAGATATGTAAATCCCTCAGCCACCTCGGCTTCTATTTGTGGACTTGGGCAGCTTGTGTAGCCTGGCTGTCGCAACTCGGTTGAGACTTGGGATATTAAAACGAGAAATTTCGGAAATTTGTGAAAATTGTGACGATAATTACTCAAAATTTAAAATCATGAAAGTACTTAGGATGGGGCACGAATGTAAGATGGAGAATTTTTAAAACTTTTGAAATGAAGATTAAAATAGCAACATCCAATGAGTTTTAAAACGTATACTATGATTTTGATGACTATCGACACCTTATAAGATTACTTCACTTTGTCTCAGGTAAACTTGAGCAAACAGCAATAATATTAGCCATCTGCTCATGCTTAACTTTTACTGAAATTATATCGATTACCAGAAAGTTTTTATATACCTAGACGAGGTTTCTTCTCACTGAAATCGCTTCAAACCGACCTAACTTAACTTAGTCTATCAGACTGAATCTTAAATTAATTCGCCTTAACTCCATCTGCACACTTATGGCTCATAAATATGAAAACAAGCCCAGCTGAAAGCCCGAGTAATTCACCGAAAGTTTGGGATGCTCTCATTTAACTTCAAAAAATAAAAATAAGCCAATCAAAAAGCCTGAGTTCTTCATGACACAAAATGTTCTGAAACACACTTTGAGGCGTTTTCTCCAAGCGCGTTTAACACATTGACTGCGATGGGTTAAACTGAAGTTCAATATTCGACTCTAAGGTCAATAATTGTAGTGTACAATTTTGAAAATGGGAAACATTAACTGGGCCGTGCCTTCATTTAACTTTATTTAATTATTAAAGAAAATTGAGTTTAGACTATTGGTCAGACACCAGCATTATAAAAATTCCCTCTGTGGCTACCGGTGGCTCACGTTGCAGTCAAAGGGTTAAGGAGAAGCTGGTGTTCCTAAACCGGAAAAAATAACATACCGGATATCCTGCTAACGAGGATGGTGCTATTTAATAAATTCATCTATATTTCATAAATTCATAAATTCATCGTATTAATTCATCTGTAGTATACAGAAAGATCGCTTGAACTTGCGAATAGCATCGTGATCAAAATTCAGGCGTCAAACGGTGTGGAATTGGTGAAATGGAGAAATTGCAGCCGTAAACCAAAATAATGCTTCAATCATGACTACTATATATTTAGATACGTTGCATCGTTCCTAATGATTGTAGCCCTTAACCAATATAATGCTTCAATCATGACTACCATATATTTAGATACGTTGCATCGTTCCTAATGATTGTAGCCCTTAACCAATATAATGCTTCAATCATTACTACTATAAATTTAGATACGTTGCTCTGTTTCTAACTTATACCTGGAAATTAGCCCATGTTACGCCCTATGATCATATTTTCCAACTCCATCTTTGAATTCTACATACACGAACGAGATACGGAATTTATTTTTTTTTCTGAAATTTTTCGATTCATTAATCCCTTAGTTAAGTTTAAATAATTTGTATAGCCATGAATAAATTTCATAATCACTCGTGAGGTTTTGCTTAGTCTTGTGAATCACTTCAACAACAAGAAAATTATTCTCATCACATTTTTTAAAGTTGCCTAAAAGCACACAACATATCTAAGGATTCACATCTACACACACTGGGGAAAAATATCCAACTTGATGATTGAGTTTCGTTTTTAAAATCAGAAGGCAGGCGTGTCAGAACTTCCATGCGTGTGTTCATAGTGCTATTGAATTTACTGGAAATGTGTTAGAAGAATTTGTGGAAGATCACGATGCTCACGGTTTGACAGGTTGGAATTTTCTTCATCAAGTTGAAAACATCACGTAAGGATAATTCCTGATCGAGGAACCTCTTCATATGGTGCTGTAATACAGGGGTTGAGGCGTACATCGCGTGTGTGTGTGTAGTGTGTGTGTGCGTGTGTGTGTGTAGTGTGTGTGTGTGTGTGTGTGTGTGTGAGTGTGAGTGTGTGTGTGCATGTGGTAAAGTAATTTACAGTTGTCACGTTACAAACTTCTTCGCATCAAAACTTTCCATTTTTAGTATTGAGTAAAGTTTCATTTCCCCCAAAAATCTACGGTGTATTGTCACCTTCAAATGTACGATTTAGAAGTCATTTTTACGTCGTTCCTATCGCTTCTGCAAATTTATCATCAATAGAATGGGGAAAAATTAAACTTATTGATGCTATTTGCATACATTTAGTATCCGTTAACATTATCATCAAAGTTTTTTCATTAATGCACCAAATAAAATTTTTTCAGTCATCTAATTTTGAAATTGTTTCCTTTTTCAAATCAGATGCAGTCAAAGGATAACGTCCTCGATCTAACGTTGAAAGCCGTTTTTTGCGGGATGCGTTAACTAACATTACGATAACGTTTTTACCTGGGACTGAAATTCTTTCAAAAGGTTGCCTTAGCAGCCTCGTAACTTTCACTTCGTTTGGCTCGCAACGCCAATATTTTGTCATGGTGAATATTATATTCTCTTCGAGCTCATCATTCGGCATACTAGTTAATGCGTTAGTGTGAAAAATTGTCCCAAATCCCGAATGTCGACCTCATAGTTCTAGACGTATAATAAATCAAATCTGCCCATTTTACTTCTAACACCAATCCCTCACGCTCGTATCACTAGTTCCTATGTTTGTATGCTCATATTTCAATACGAGCACGCACTAACGAGAAGGGTTTCAGCAATGCGTCACAGAGATTCTATTTTCTTAGTCACTTGTATTTAAATGCATTACCCAAATCAGACTACCACAACGAAGGGAACACATTTTTGTTGTGCTTTTCTCCGATTCATTTGTTTCGCCAATTAATATGGGTATTACGATAACCATGTATGAATAGCAATTAAGGATCTCTATGTTGAGGTATTTGAATGAGATTTTTGCTTCTAATTCAATATAAGCGTGCACTAGCGAAAGTATTTTTAAATTAAGCGTTACGAAGATTATGTTTTCTTAGTTGCTTATGTTTAAATACTCTGTCAAAATTAGATTACGCAACGAAGGAAACTCATTTTTGTTGTGTTTTTCTGTCAATCCTTTTTTGTTTCAACATATTCGACGGGTATTACGATACCAATGTGTAATTATCATTTAAGGATTTTATTGTTAAGACATTTTAAAAGCCAATGTCCAACATTTCATGTTTTAATTTAATTGGAAATCAACTGTTTTTTTTCTTTTTCTTTCTTCGTTATTTTATAGTAGTGAAGACACTCGTTCTGCAGAAAGATTAAATTTATTCCAAAGAGGTCCCTTGGGTCATCCACATATATAAAATAGTCCATTACATTCTCCCGGAATTCTAAAATCAACAGTATAACAAATCGCCTTATTTTTGTGGGTGTGCAATTTGAGATCGCTAAAAGGCATGGAAGTATTCCCATTTATTTCAAATGAAAAATTTTAATCACAAATTTAATTTAAACCACAAATTTAAATCACATATTTAAGCATCAAATTTAAGTTTAAATCACAAATTTAACCTCAAATTAAAACCACAAATTAGGTCCATAACGACACATCTAGTTCTTCTAGGTGTGTTACTAGTTAAAATTTCAGCATCATGATGCCAATGATGGATCCGTTGTTTACAATGAACGATAAAACTAGGAAAACAAATCCATCTGCGTGTATACTTGATGCTGATGACTATAAATCTATAAATTGTAAATGTCTTATTATATGGGGTTATATGACTCAATTTCAGCCATAATTCCCATAACCTGTTAATTAGATTAGGTTGCACAACACGGCAAAGCTTTAAAATGAAGGTTATAGCGAAGACAACAGATTTAAAATACATATCTATTAAAAGTTAGAACGTTTCGATCATCAAGATCATCATCAGCTATAGTCTGAAATATAAGAATTGACAAATTAAGACCGGCAAAAAAAAAACCATTCAGTAAGTGAAATAA
>JACJUY010001907.1:7315-34464 GCA_014220935.1 Platorchestia sp. MABIK | reverse complement strand
TGATCGAAACGTTCTAATTTTTAATAGATATGTATTTTAAATCTGTTGTCTTCGCTATAACCTTCATCCCATGACCTGATATCAGAACTCTTTAGTAACCATAATTCCTATGAGCTGAGTTCAGAACGCTATGTCAGCCATAATTTCCATGACATGACTTCAGAACTTCATTTCAGCCAGGATTCCCATAGCCTCATTTCAGAACAAAACATCAACAAAGATTCACAGTGTAAGCAAACTACAGAACCTGCCTTCAGCCAGGGCTCACTACATGACTTGTCTCACAACACAAATTTAACCAATACTTTCATTACTTCCAGGTTACTATAACCTAGGCAATTATTTTTGATGATTTCCGACCCTAGAGATGGCCATCTCTTTAATTTCCATGCCGTTGGTCTCGGGATCATCGAATCTAAAAACGTTACTTATTAATAATACGTATATTTATAACATCTCTACAATGGCAAATTCAATAATTACGTCTATTTTCACGAATGATTATCGTCGCCTGTTTCGTGAGCTGGTCAAATGTAATGCTGCTCTATACTTGATTAAATTAAAGCGATTTAATTCCACTCCGCAAGCCCTATAGGCTGGGATCACGTGTCAATAAAAACATCAAAAGTAGAGGAAAATAACACAAACTTATATCCTATATTAAATAACACAAACTTCAATCTTATATTAAATAACACAAACTTAATAACCCAAATTCAATCTCCATACTAATAAGAAAAAATTTTTTGCCCACAGAAGACACAGCAGGCTCAATTAAAATTTGATTGTCGTAAGTAAGACAAACGTACTATGGCATCAGTCTCCTCACTCACCAGTACGATAAATTTTTAAACGAACAGAAGACACAACAGTCTCAATTAAAATTTGGCTCCATAAAATGTTAATTTATTAGTATGTCTCCGAGTGTTTTTGCTTGCACACGACGACATACCAAGGGCAAGACGATCATGCGTATCCGTAACTGGTTGACAACAACGAATACTGTCTAGAGCATTACAAATTTGGCTGTGGAGGCACTTCTTTTTTCATTCTTCCCTTACAAGGTTTCTCGGGAGTCTTATCTGAATTTAAAGCTGAGTTTAGACGACAATAACAAAATACTTATCTTTTACATTGCCATTGACGTCACTCGAGTCTGGACGAATCACGCTTCAGAACGTCATACAGCCGCCCAATCCCGACGCGTAACGTCACATGGGCGAACACATTTGGACCAATCGTGGATCAAGACGTCATCAGCTGACCAACCCGCATTGCATCGTCACCGGGCACAAATTGCAATCTTTGTCAACAAGGATGGAGGGCAGGCTGGCTGGAGGAGGGGGGGTGTAGCTATGGATTGATGGTTTGAACACTTTGACCGCAATTGGTTGAACTAAAGTTCAATATTGAACTCAAGTTTAAAGTCAATTGTATTAAGCAATTTCGGAGATAGCAAGCAATAACTGGATCATGTATTTATTTAGCTTATTTAGCTTAAATTAAGAATTTATGAAAATTTATTTTGTGACTACTGGCCGGTCAGCAGCATTATGAAAATCCCCTCCGTGGCCACCAGTGGCACCCGTTGCGGTCAAAGTGTTAAGGAGAGGGGAGATGATCTTGAACAGCATACTTTAGACCGATGCCAGCTCAAGAATGTGAATTGTTGGGTACCGTGTGGTGTGTAATTTCCCCTGTGGCTCGATATCAGTATTTTTTTTTCGCAAGGTAAAGATCTGCTGAGAAAAGATGCAGGATATGAGTTCGGTACTCGTAGTAAGACATTTACAAAACCGCTCTCGATCTCAAATGAACATGATTGAACCGTAAGAACAACTTGAACTGGATAAAATAGGAAGCAAAATCACGTGACGTTGAGAAAATTTCACGCTGCACTTTGAAGTGTGCGAAAATTCCCAAATTCCATCAAATACTATTAATAAATTTTGATTTTAAATAGCAAGTGCACCGCAACTAATTAACTGGAAAATATATTCAAGATAAGCGCGAGGCTGAATTCAACATTTCTCAGCAAGCTTTCAATGCTTACACTCAGTAAAGCTAGCTGAAATACTAGAGATGTGTAGACGATGTGTAAGAATGATGTCTGAAAATATCATATTGCATTAATATGATCAGATACGAAAAAAGTAACTGCACAAGTCAAGTTCAGGCTTGACTAGATATTTTAATACGATCAGATGTTTTTGCTATTTCTTATAATGATCTCACCATGTAGTCTTTTGTCCGTGTTCATCAATTATAATCTTACCGTATTTGAAATTTTCGCCGCTACAAATTATTTATGAAATGTGGATACTTACATCTCAGCCGATCAAAATCTTATCAACTACTGGTCTCGTTAAGATTTCGTTTAATTCATGTTAGCCGACTGACTGTACCGTGTCATATGTTTAAGTGATTGCAATAGTAATTTAGGTGATTGCAAAGGTAATCAAAGGAAAGGAAAGGTCATTGCAGAGGAAGGTACGTGACTAAACCGAAATAATGACGCATTGCATTGCGTGAAGAGTTGAACGCAAGATTGTATGCATGAGCTATAATATCTGGTAGCTTGAAAAAATTATGTACCTAGTCGAATGAAATAAGATAGTATGGCAGTTGCAGACCTCGTCTTATTAACACGATTGAATTACAATTAGGATATTCATACTTTGTCCCCTTTTATACGATAAAATACTCACCAAAGCTTGGTGCTCTTAGAAATGAGACTGCTTATAGATTTCCGATGTGTGTAAAGCACTAATTACCCTATTAAGTTTGATGCTCAATGAGAAGTACACTTGAGGCCATCAATTTCAACCATTTAATGAAAACAAGCGCATTATGCTCTTTTGCTGCAAATCATGCAGCGCAAAGCAATAATTTGTTCAAAACAGTGCGTTATTATCGATGAAAGACAAGCGTCTTCTTTCACAGCAAAACAAAGAGCTTTTAGATGCTAAACACCGACACACACTTGATGAACTATGGACTTGCGACTGCTGCGCTATAGCCGAACTAAGTGGGTCTACTGCGTGACTGACGTTAATAACAAGACTTACACGTCGAGGTTATGATCAAACATGAGAGACATCACCGAGGCGAAGTGGCAGCATTGCCAATCACACAGTGACTTATTTTGAACTGCAGTCCCTGATGGCCGGAATAAATAACTAAAATAATACATATGACACAAAAGCAAATGATCTACAACAAGTCACGTTCGTACGGGGGGTGCTTCCAAGGTGGCCGAAGTGTTTGAAGTTTCAAAAAATAACGTATTCAAGATTCACGTTGCATACAAGAAAAGCGGTAAAAGGACCACCCGCTAAGTAGCAGCGCAGACGAAGGTGTGATTGAGAAGATCGAAACAGACGGTCTTTGATGAAGATGGCGATAGAAATAAAGCAACAGCTTCGAAAATTACCGCTGAACTGCGTGTCGGTCTCACAAAGCCTGTGAATACCAACACAA
This sequence comes from Platorchestia sp. MABIK, assembly GCA_014220935.1. Taxonomy (NCBI): domain Eukaryota; kingdom Metazoa; phylum Arthropoda; class Malacostraca; order Amphipoda; family Talitridae; genus Platorchestia; species Platorchestia sp. MABIK. The sequence continues at coordinate 30,984 of JACJUY010001907.1, read as the reverse complement.
TAAGAAGGGAGCTCGATAAGCGCGTATTTTCAGCGTGAGCTGTAACTCTAAAATCACTGATCATTCGTGCAAACGTATGTAGCAAGAAAACGTAGTTCCGAAGCCTAACAACCTGGACTGAAAAGCATTGAAAGACACTCATTTGAGGTTAGTATCACTCTGCTTCCAACCACTTGCCGGGCTCGCGTATGGTGAACGCCATTCCAAGCGTACGATGCAGATTACTGGCTGTAGAGTGAAGCGTGGTGAGGGATCACTCATGATTTGAGGAGCTATACCGAGGTATTCCATGGTCCCATGATCACTCCGCAGTATTTCATCACCGGCAAGGATTTTGTGAGCGTTTTGTCCGATTTTTTGTGCCACAAGGTAGTATGTTTGTTCCTTAATCGCGATGCTGCTTTTCAGGACACCTTGGGCCCTTTTCACGCATCTTGGTTCGTCCAAGACAGGGTTTGTGAGCATATGATTGGTTCATCGCATCTTCTCTGGCCTCCACACTCACCAGATCTCAATATTATTGAGCCTTTAAAGTCTCCTGTGGATGGAAAGGTCACGTGATCGCATACCACCTCCATCATCATGGCTCGAATTTGCCTCGTTTTGCTGGAGAATGGTATATTTTCAGTTGGGAAATATAGAACCTTCATTTTTCCATTTCAAAAAGACTGCATACTGTTTTGAATGCCTACGGTTTCCTGTATCGTATTAAGCATGGTGATGTATTTTTAAGGTGTTTCCATATTTTTGTTCAGCCTGTATAGTTGAAAAGTTATTTTGACGCTGCGGAGAGATCAATGATGATATTGTTCTAACTACTGAAATAATAGAAGTTCCAAGTAGAAATCAAAACTGCCTAACGGGAATCGACACAATATCCATTTACTTAAAGTGTATGTTGTTCCTATTCAACATAAAAACAAGAAAAAATAAATAGCAAGGAAAACGGTTAAAAAATAAACACCATGAAGACTATTCAGTGTCTGGCAACACTGCAGCTCTGCCAGATGTTGGGTGGTCATCATTGTCAATCTTCATTTTGAAAATTTCAAAACACGGGGCTGTTGGCGAGAAAAAAGCCAAGCTTACAACCCTGCGCTGAGGTATTATAGTTACTTTGTTTCTAAATGGTATATATGCTGCCAGTTTCTACTGTCCACCTACTAATATTAACCTTAGAACACAAACTGCGTAGCCTGTGTTACACCATCACTTACTCTGTGTACATTTCACCTCATGTTTGGGTGATAAAAAGCATAGCTACCATGCAGATTATACCAACAGCACGAAACTACACAGGAATTACCATTAAAAATATGAACATGATTTTGCTTGAACAATGACTTAATACTGTAGGGTTGACTTTAGAAACGTAAACTGAAAAATATTGCTTTAGGTTTACATTAAAGATCTACTTGGTATTGTGCACTAGCGTTAAAGTAGAATAGAGAAATTACAGCATCAACACGGACCCAGAATTTGACGTATGCTATTGACGCGACGAAATGAGTCAACATTTGTTGCCCATACTCTTTAATTCACCGAGGCACTTTCATTACCTCAAAGAAATTGCAATCTTTCAGCCATTATCATTGCCAATCTTTACTCGATGACAGGAAATGGTTTAGATGGAACACCTGCTGACGCTTATTTAACACCTGTTTTAAACCATCCCCTCTGACTTAAAAAAATCAAACAAACATGCCGAGCAATAAAGGACATCTTTAAATACGAGGTTCTTTTGTTACAACATTTATAATTACTTTTGAAATTAGTTACATCAATAGGAGTTCAGAAATTTAAATTTTGGAAAGACAAACTTCAAGAAATGAGGGAGGATAGGAGAATAGTGTACTAATATCCAGCTCGAAATCATAAGAATTTCGAGTGTTTGGAAAAAAGTGATGATATAGTTGACCATTTGAATCGTTTTTGATAATGCGTCTAATAACTTATATTAAAAACAATTTTCGAGGCAAATCAAAGGAAGTGAAAAGTTTTATATTGACGGCCACTCAGGGGGGAAAATATTTTGCAATTTAACTTTCGATAGTGGTGTTTTGAACGGAAGACTTAATAAAATAGCATAAATTTCAACGTTAGTTTGTTTTGTTTGATACAAACAAAATTCTTTAACAGCCCATTGGCCTTAAAACAATCGCCCTCATATATCAGACAAGCATCGTCTTTTTACTATAGCGACATCTTCACTTCCCAATTCCAGAGCATGAACTAGCATGTGGAGCGCACGAGAATTACACGTGCAGATTCAGCTCCAAATGTACGCAGAAGACATAACTGCGTGATCCAAAGGGAGCATTTCGCCCTCTAAGCAAGCCGAGCTACTGAAGACAAAGGCGCATAAATTTGTCCATGGATTCATAAATGAAATTGTCAACATACAAGCAGACAAAGAGCAACTTGGTAGCTGACCTTCTGTTTCGATGACGGCCACGCTGCAGACATTGTATAAATCAATATTGGCCACATTAAGTAGTCCTGAAGAATAGAGGGTGCTACTATAGCGTCAGGTCTACCACCGTATACCGCCTACACAGGTCCAGTTTGAGATGTATAAATTTAGTGCTTTTCCCTAACTTAAACTTATGAAAATAAGTAACATCCAGTGGTAATTTGAAAATACCTTCCGGGATTTTGACCTTTTTTCGTCCGATTCGCTTGAAAATTGGTCAATATATGTATTTTTTGAAAGTAAACCTTTTTACTCATGTCATTTTTTCGATTTAGGCAATTTTTTTTAATAAAAATGAGTTTTTTGAGACATTTTTCAGTATATTTCAAGACGTATCTCTTCATTGAATTTTGATGCTAGAACAAAACCAGAGACAGTTTTAGAATCCTTGAAACATTTCTAACAAAGTTATACGATTCAATTTTTATATTCTGAAAAATTTTTTTTTGTGAAATGCGAAACTTTATAACATTTCAAACAATTGTTATAAAGTTTCGCCTTTCACAAAAATTCTTTTTAAAAATTTAAAAATAGATTCGAATAACTTTGTCAGAAATGTTCCAAGCATTCTAAAACTGTCTTTGGTTTTGTTCTAGCATCAAAACTCAATGAGGAGATACAATTTGAATGGTAGAAATGTGTTATTCAGGAGAGCCCAAAAACAAAATATACTATTGAATTGCAATATCACTGACAATTTATGTACATGAATGCAGTTTCTTTGATCTATTTTTATGTGCGAATAATGTTCAATGTTTTCCTAGTAAATTTCAATGTAACATAAGAAATTTCGTGCATAAAAACAAATAGAAATATATTTCATTTGAGTAATCACCATGTAGCTCATATATATAGGTCCGGGATTTTCAACTTTTGTCGTCCGATTCGCTTGCAAATTGGTCAGTAAATGTATTTTTTGATAGTAAATCTTTTTTACTCATGTCATTTTTTCGATTTAGGCCATATTCATTATTTTATTTTTTTTTTTAATTAAAATGATTTTTTTCATACATTTTTATGTATTTTTCAAGACGTATCAACTCATTGAATTTTGATGCTAGAACAAAACCAAAGACAGTTTTAGAATCCTTGAAACATTTCTTACAAAGTTATATACAGTTGCATTCAAATTTGAGAAAACAAAAAAAATTTATGTGGATCCAAACCCAAAAATAATTGTTTGAAATGTTATTAGAAAGTTTCGCATATCACAAAAAAAATTGTTAAATGTTCAAATTGAAATAAATAACTTTGTTAGAAATGTTCCAATGATTCTAAAACTGTCTTTGGTTTTGTTCTAGCATCAAAATTCAATGAGTAGTTACGATTTGAATGGATCCTTTTCCGACAAAAAAAAACATACTCAATTAAATATGATTTTGGCCCCCTTTTGGACCACTACTGGTGGGGTTCTGGTGTCCGTAGCGCCATAATATTTCGTGGCACAATAACCCATACCCTAAGGATCATTTTTCGACAAAAAAGAAATACACTCAATTTTTTATGATTTTGGCCCCCTTTTGGACCCCCCCTGGGGGGTGGTTCTGGTGTCCGTAGCGCCATAATATTTCATGGCACAATAACCCATACCATAAGGATCCTTTTTCGACAAAAAAAAATTTGAGTCAGGGGTGCCGCGGGAGCCCAATTTGGTCTCGGATGGTACCCTTAACCTCCCGTTATATTACTAACGAGAGGCAGATCTCACGCTATAGTGTGGTAGACCTCACGCTATTGTGTGGTAGACCTCACGCTATTGTGGGGTAGACCTCACTCCATGGCAGCACCGAGAACCCTCACCTGCAGTGTTGGCGGCATTGAGGTAAAATGAGAGCTTGTGAAACTAGCACATTTGAGGAAAAGTTAGAATAAATGCGACGTAGAAATGCAGAAATTCACAATGCTACAGAAAAGATTGCCATCATATCATTAAGTAGAAAAATTCATTCTCTGATTCAAGTATGGATATGTCAGTTTCTCAGTTTGAAATGGGGACCTCAAAGCATCAATGAGCAGATTTCAGGCAATCGGACGGTCGTTTAGTTCGAGAATTAAAGAATGTAGAACAACGAGATGCTACAGCATATATTCTCTATGATAGAGAGGAGAAATGGTGTGACACGTTCGTCTTGAATTCTTTTACAATTTTAGTTTTTATGCGCTGGGGTAGTTTATTCTACAATAGAGCGCCAGAAAATGAAATTTTCATTCAGATGTTCACCACGTTTTCGTGGTTGTAAACGGTTGATTTGGTTAGGTTGTAAGCAGCTGAATATGGCAATCGACTTAAATGCTGGAATTCATTTTATCCTTACTAAAAAGTATGCAAAATACAATTACACGAAACATTTTACCTAGTATGATAACAGTAATTTCTTGAAGAGGTCGTGAAACAGATGAAATGTCATTCATTTATACAGGATGGCACATATGTAACGCACCCTTTTAAAAAATTAATAATAAACAAGCTATGAAAGGTATAACGATAGATAGGGTTAATTGGAAACGATAGAGGAACTCTTAAATTTCATTTACATGTCGTATCCTGTCTACAGATACCCAGTGTATATTGCGGTAATAAATAAGGGTGCGTTACTTATGCGCCACCCTGTACTACTGGTACGTGAATGAGCAATGTACCGACAGGTACACATGTTGCCTAATACGCGGGGAACGTGTTGAACGTTGTAATTCCTCCCTCAGCTCAACCACTCATTTAACATTCCTAGAACAGCCAATTTACAGTGAAAATTTAATTAATTTCTTCCCTTATTTTGAACCCATCAACTGGATGATAAGAATACAGAGCTATGATTCTGCGCTGCAGCTGAGAGATCTGAAACTCGTCAAGCTACGCATGAATGATTTACAACTCCTTCCTTTTAATTCTTTGGCAAAAATCAAAATTGCATTGCATCTTAAAATATGCATCATGAATTGATTTGAGACGAAGTGTAAAACCATTTACGGTGGACTTTTCATCGAGAGGTAGAAATAGATACTGAGATTCTGATACTGATACTGAGTGCAATTATTGACATGAATGGGCACTAACTATTTCAATTTAATGTTAAAACGATCAATGTTGACGCACTTTCGTCACCTCGAGCTGCTCTCTCTCACTCCCATTGTGTGCTGAAGAAGTTTGCGAGAGGCGTGCGTGGCTCGCAGAAGTCGGTCAAGATTCCTTTCCATGATCACATCCCGAGTCGAAAGTTACTTTGACTTATTGTACAAACATGCGTCCTTCCTATGTATCTCTTCGAGTGCAGAACTCTATTTTTATATATTGCTTCGAATACAGAACTCTACACAGGGTGTTTCAGAACAAGAGGCACAAAATTGCACACCAAGTAGAAAATGGCCAAAAAACACTTTTTCATTTATAGAATTTTTCGAAAAAAAATTTCTGGTTTTTGAAATATTAGCAGTTTATTGTTTTAAAGCATATCTAATTACACAATTACTTGCAATATTTATTTTGAATTCACGTTACAGATACTTTCATTTTATCGGAGTTTACAATATACATAATCGAATACAAAACTCTGTACGTATATCTTCGGACACAGGACTCTCCAATACAGAGCTCTATATATACCTATTCGAAACAGAACTCTATATACATGTTGTATATCTCTTCGAATTCCGAACTCTTTAACGATCACAAAAGGGTGGTCGTATACAAACTGAATCTCCGTTGCATGGGTAGGCTGGTAGAGTGCAGTAAAAATTCAAAATAAAAAGAAAATCAAGCTGTGTAGATCTCGACCACTACTGAAAGAAATGAAATAGTCATTCAGGAAGAAAGTTCATAAACAAACAAAAAAAATACATGTTGTAGAATTAAACTTGAAGGCCTTGTCATTTCTCCAGCTTTGCATCCTTCCTTAGTTCTCAAACAAATGCACTGTGGAGAAAATGTTTGTAACATGCCGTATCTCCAGCTTTACATCCTTCAGTAACTCTTTTCGTTCAAAACAGCATTACAATTATTTCGCTAAACTCAAAAGGGCTTTTCTAATTTCCGGTGGATCATGACCTTTCATTTCCGTGCAAACTTATTCCATATAGTCTAGAAATAAGATTTTGCGGCATACTTTGGGCGCAGCAGTCAACTTGGGCAGAAATTCTTGGAGGAAATTTTCAAGGCGTTGGAGGGTTTTCGAAGCGGTGGCGTCAGTAAAGTCTAGGGGCTGCGCACGCCTTCGTTCAGCTGACGGCATTAAAGGCTTCAATAAAACGAGCGGCGCTATCTCCTAAAGCGGTCACTGCAGCCATCGGCCGCGATTGTGGCGATGCAGGAAAATCGCGGCAGCGGTGATGTGGTTACGTGAACAGCCAAGTGGTGATGGGGTGGTGAGGTGATGTAAAAAGCCTCGTGGTTATGCTAGTGGTGTGAAGAGCCCAGTGGTGATTGGGGTGATGTGGTAATGTGGGTGGTGTGAAAAGCCAAGTGGTGAGGGGGTGGGGATGTGGTGATGCTGGTGTTGTGAAGAACTACTTGGCGGTAGGGGTGATGTGGTGTGATGATGCTGGTGGAGTGATGAGCTGAGGCGTGATGTGGAGTGATGTTGCTGGTGGAGTGATGAACTAAGGGGTGATGTGGTGTGATGGTGCTGGTGAAGTGATGAACTGAAGAGTGATGTGGTGTGATGACTCTGGTGGAGTGATGAACTGAGGGGTGATGCGGTGTGATGTTGCAGGTGGGGCTTAGAATTAAGAGTAATCGTAAAGGATGAGACTCAATTTGACAGCAGAAAGGAAATAAAAATATGACTAAATTTTTGGACAATGACATCAGAGGTGAAAGCAATGAATGGCTAGGGAAATGTATTGCAATGATTTCATTTAATTTGTTCAACCGAGGATGGATGCCTACCGATTGGGATAACCGACTGAAGCGAGATGAATGACTACATAACAACTGGTGCAAGAATGTTTTAAGCATTTATATTTTACAGAATACGAAGCGTGTCAAGCGAAGCACAACGTTCTTATCAATGACATTCTCTGACGACGTCTAACAATTCGTAAAGCCAAGTTTGTTCAGATTTTTGTGACACTCATTATAGTTTTGTGTTTTTCTATCATACTCATGATAATATCTAACAGTTCTGATGCCAATCATTGTACTGTTCGTATTTTCCTTCATACTAATAAAAATATTTGTAGTTTTCTCATCTTACTCATCATTTTTTTCGTAGCATTTCACCATACTCATCATGTTCGGTATTTTTATACTTTTTGTGCTGTTGGTAGTTTCCATCACACTCATCAAATTCTTCATAGTTTATCCACCTCCCTCATCATATTGTTGGTTTTCCCTAATACTTGTCATACTATTAGCAATTTTAGATCCCTGACATCATGGGTAGGCAGAACTCAACGATAGCGCTCACTTGCAGCACTCGGGGGTTATGGATTCCTCAATTAAATCGATTTTAATTATGCTTTTGAAATTGTGTTTCGTTTGCACTCTTATTATTGAATTCGATCTCATATTAATTTAAACACCTGGACGTTTTTTAAGAACTGGTATAGAAAACATTTGAACGTTTTCAAGTACTAATCAAAATTACCATGATGCAAACCAGGTAAATTTAATCCGTGAATTATTCATTTTTGAGTCTCTCGAGGTAAGAAAAAACTGTGGTGATGCAGTTGTGGTCCTTACTCCATCGAGTTCTACTCAAATCTCCTCAGAGTAAGGTTTTCTTCCGACTTCTGTCAGTTCACTGCCTTTAACACGTTCCAGTGAATTGGGCCAATAGGTTCATTGTTCAATAGGTAAATTGCTTATTCACGTATCGGTACAAATGAATAACATTTCATCTGTTTTGCGACCTTTTAAAAAATAGCTGTTATCATACGAGGCTAAATGGCTTCGTGTAATTGTATTTTCATATTTCATAGAATGATAAAAATGTATTCTAGCAGTAAACTCGACTTCCCAATTCCGCAACTTACAACATAACCAAACCAACCTTCAACAACCGCGGGAACGCGGTGAACGTGTTAAAATTAGGGGGATCAGGGAAAAAAATTACATCGTATGCTAAGCGGTACTACCTTTTTACTCTTTGATTGGATTATTCTAAACGTTTGCAGCTATGGTAATGCTAATGAAAAGGCTGATAAAAGTGTAATAAATGAACAATTTAAGTATTTATGGCCGTTACATGGAGAGTAGAAAGCAAATTAACCCTAAAGTTAATATTTTTTAGATCAATGAAGCTACACAAACAAATTTTTAAATATAATATCTCTACGTTTGCTGCAATTGAAAGTGATGTTGAAAAAAAATTGTGAAAGTATGGTAAATGTTAAGCTTTAATATTTATGCCCGTTAAATGGAAAGAATAAAAAAAATCAAGCGCAAAATTAGACTTTCCTAAATCAAACAAGCTACACAATTGAACTTAATAATATGAGAAGAGCTATGATAAGATCGCGGAAGTGGTGCGACACTGAAATGTGCCCATTAAATTCCGTAGACTATTTCATTTTCACGTCTTTCCCTCAGTAAATTCGAGAGAGCCTGTAGAAGTTTTGGCTTTTCAAAATTACAGCATTAAGCTGACTAGAACCACGGTACCACAGAACACTTACATGTGACGGTACTAGAACTCAACTGATTTAAATATCACACTCAGTGAAGGGCCGTAATCATGATACACACAATACGATCGTTTTTAGGAGAACCTTTACAAGCTCCTGAATGTCGGATGCAAATTTTGGCGGAGGGAAGTAGAATTATTTTTTCCCAGCTATGAATCATGTGTCCCTCTCTTGAATCATGTAAGTTAAAGGACAATGATTAGAATTTTCGATGTTTTAAGTTAATTGGGGCTGAAGCTTAAGAGTTTTTTCACAACTAAAAATCACTCGTTATGTTTGAAAAACGTTCTTTGTGGCTTAGTTGTTTTTTGTTCCATTGTTGATATAATTCTAACGAACATAATAACTGATGGATATCTCAAGTTAACTGACCATTAAATTCAATGTAGTTTATTAAAATGCCGTCATTTACATCTCTTTTTCCTTAAAATATTTACATTGATCAATCAATTTTTGTTTTTCAAATATGATGAACTAAGTAATTTTGGCCAGCTTACTCAACATCTGAAAATGATACTTTTTACTCTGATGTAATTATTTAAACTGTCTTTTACAATATGCTGGTACTCTTAAGATGTCGTAAATTGCCCCCTTCAGGGGGTTCAACCATTGTATCTATGGGAATAAGCGCTCACAGTAGAAAAATATGTATGTGCCCGAGCTGAGAGTTAGGTAGGCCTTCATTTTGTTGAAATAAAATGTATTTTGTAATGTTAAGACCTCTTTTCTCGGTTCACTGCTGTCCTGTTTTTCGGCATCTATTAATTTCTCCTGCAACTTTTATCTCGTTTCATAAACTTCTTTTTCGCCTTACTATTTCTATGCCTCTTCAGTATAGATTTCGCGTTCCTTTATCTCCACACTAATTGGTGCCTTCCTTCTTCCTCTCTTCGGAACGCTTTTTTAGCAGTTGAGGCTTAAATTAACCAACATCTAAGCTAATCTGTCGTAAATTGAGCTCAGATCCCTAAGACATCATTTATCGGGCTTGTACCCTCAGACAATTTTTACCATGCAAAAAATTTCACCCTGTTTTGTTAATCCAAAACAAAAAATTTTTAACTATTAACCTTAAATATATCATGTGTGTTTATTTAAATGAATTTTCAGCAAGGAATGAAACAGAACGCTTAAACTAATCTCCCAAAAACGCAACAGCTTTCAATTTTTCACCTGTTTCTTCGCAATATAAATTAATAGGAAAATTTTTTAGCGGTTGCAGACAACCACGACCTCCATTTGAGCAGCACCGAAGATGCAGAATCATGATAATAGTCTCGGTAATCGTCGTTTTAACCATGAAAATCGTCGTGGTAATAGCTTTCAACGGCATGGCATGCAAAAGACAGAAAGGATTCCCCAGTTTTCTTTGAACCAACTCATATTTTTTGCCGCTATTGCTCTAAATTTAAGCGAACTGCTGCGATTCATGATTCATGGACAATTTGAGAACGATCTTTTCTCGTATCTTTCTCTTATATCCTGTATTCCTTTGTACGATATCTTCTCGTATGTCCTGAACCCCTTCTCGCAATCTCTTCTCGGATATCCTATATTCCTTCTCACGATCTCTTCCCGTATATCCTGTATCCCTTCTCACGATCTCTTCTCGAATATCCTGTATCTCTTCTCGCGATCTCTTCTCGAATATCCTGTATCACTTCTCACGATCTCTTCTCGAATATCCTGTATCTCTTCTCGCGATTTCTTTTCGTATATCCTGTCTCTCTTCTGGCGATCTCTTTTCGTATGTCTTGTATCTCTTCTGGCGATCTCTTCTCGTATATCCTGTATCTCTTCTCACAATCTCTTCTCGGATATACTGTATCCCTTCTCACAATCTCTTCTCGGATATCCTGTTTCCCTTCTCACAATCTCTTCTCGGATATCCTGTATCCCTTCTCACAATCTTTTCTCAGATATCCTGTATCCCTTCTCACAATCTCTTCTCGGATATCCTGTATCCCTTCTCACAATCTCTTCTCGGAAATCCTATATTCCTTTTCACGATCTCTTCTCGAATATCCTGTTTCCCTTCTCGCGATCTCTTTTCATAAATCCTGTATCCGTACAAAAGCATGCAGCTTCTAAGAAATTCCTCACAATACGTGCCCGGCGAACAGGTCTCGTTGCTGCAGACCCTTGCGAAAGGTATGTTTGTTCACAGTAGAGCTAAGAGCAAAGCAGGTGTGGCGAACACTTGAACCAACACTGAACTTATCCAAACTTTCCGCGGATCTCGAAAAGTAGCACGCCTACACCCGTCAGATTCTCTTACTATCTGCGTGCGTGTATCAGTCCTGTAGGCTCTCCAGTTCGTGAACGATGATTGAGGATGATTATTATTTCCATCATGATTATTGCTATCATTTAGCTTAAGTTTTCGATTTTCATAGTTTTATTAATGCGACTGAGTGTTTCTTGTGCATGCATTTTGCAGCCTTCAGATGATGTTTAAAACTTCGAAACGTTGCCTTTTATATACTGAAAGTATCGAATTTTAGCAATTGAGCTTTCATTTCAGTGAAATGATAAGTTATTATCTTCATATATAAATACGTGCAGAGCTAGAACAACTCCGCAATGTTGAAAAGTTGGAAAAGATACTATGATTATTGTTTTTAGTGCATGTGGAGTTTCCCTACCAAGGGCGCAAGAATGGCGTTTCATCAGAGCATTTGATGTTCTTCACTTCATCTTGCCTTTGTGAAGCTTGGTTATCCATTCTGGTGCCTCCGTGAGGCAGCATAACTGCATTACGAGGTCAATTTTATAATTTTAAGAGCAACTTTTTAAGGGACTTTGAAGCACTATGCATTTTATGATTTACTTTTCCTAATTTACTTTGTTAAAAACCTTCAAAAAAGTTGTTACCATGTATATGTGCGTGTTGGCGATCATGTTGAAGATGAGTTTAGAAATTTGTGAGGCCACTTACTGAAGAAGTTACTCACAAATCGTCTATTTACCTCGAGTCGTGTCTTAACAAACTTTTTGCTGACCTGCGAACATGCGTACATTTCTACGAAACATTTGTTGAGCTTTCCCAAATAAAATCATGATGGTAGACAGCTGAATAGATAACTTTTTGTTCTGTGTAAAAATGTCAAGAATAACATTTTGCGTTCTGTACAAACAGAATGAAAACACGTTCTCATGTGAGGAACGTTACAGGAAACTCATGTGAGGAAAACCTGCAATCTTCCCGGCTTAAAATTACAAATATGAATTAAATTTTGTACTCTAAAAATTGGCCCCAAACTTCATGTTTAAGCTTACGTAGCATAGACACGTTTTAGCTAAAACACATTATTTTATATCCTCATATTCTAACATCAGACTTTAACAATGAGAGCAATCCCTACATCGAGCTCTACTTCTTTAATGTGGTTACGGACAAACAAGTTTAGAACAAACTACAAAACATGAGTTACACCACAAATTATTGCCGTATCCAGAAAATAAGATTACTTTGAAAAAAGAATTCATTCAAACATTTCGGGTAGAAAGGAAATAAAACGCCTTCATGAACTAATTCAAGTTCGAATCCAAGAGCACACTAACGCACAGTAAGCCCATTACAATTTCGAGGACAATATACAGTAAGACCCACACTGCACCCAACAATTTTCTACATCACTACGCACCGAGAGCTAACGCAGCTCAAGCACAAATTGATCTAGAGTGTCTCAAGACGTACTCGGTGACGCAGGCCCAATTGTGGTGCACTTGCGGGCATTGTTGCTCACTGAACGTCGAGATCGTCGGCTCCATGATTTGTGCCTGCGTTGTGCGCTCTAGCTAGCCTGGTTTAGGTATGAGGACGTTTGTGCGGCAACCCGTTAGTTTTAGGTAGCGATTCGTACAGTAATCCGTTGGTTTTAGGCAGCGAGGTTTGTGCTGTTATCTGTTGGTCTTAGGTAGCGAGGTTTGTACTGTTACCCGTTGATTTTATGTAGCGAGAGGTGAGTTTTCTAGAACGGCGGTTTTAGATAAGGAAAATTCTTTGCTATTAGAGGTTTATATCTATTGGTGTTAGATAGGTATGCCATCTATTGGTTAGAGGTATGCTTCTAAATCTGCGGTTTTAGATAGCGCGAGGTTTGCTTCATAACTCATCAGTTTTACAAAGTTTGAAATTTGCTTTCTAGCACGGTGGTTTTAGAAAAGGATTGGTTTGGTCTCTAAGCCATTGATGTTAGATTACGGGTGGTTTACTACGGGATACAGCTATGTATACCTTAAGGTATACGCTCTCGCCCGCTGATTTAGAACAAACTGAGGTGTGCATTCTAGATCAATGGTCCGTGAGATGTTTGTTCGAGCTCGGTGGTCCTCTTTAAGTAATACAGACGCCGAATTGTATAGTACATAGTATAAGAGACGGCAAGATGAGTAAGTAGCCCTGAACTACTATGTGAATAGGGTGAGGTGTGAGTCATAACCTGATGGTCCAAAAAAGAATACGGTAGGAGTTCTAACCTGATGGTCCAAAACAGAATACGGTGTGCATTCTAACCGTGTGTTTCTTGATAGGGTCATGGAAGATTTCTATCTTGATATTTTTTGAAGAACTTCAGTCTAACTCCTCCGTCGTTTCATCTATAATTTTGGCTGCCTGATGCAGAAGCTATACCTGGACGGCTAAAATCGTAAATAACTCGGCGACAAAATTAGACTGGGTAATGCGCGTTCTTTATCTCAATTACACTGCCAGCTTGTCGTGAACTCTCTTAACAGTTGACTAATTCAACGTTACCCTGTGCCCCAGAGATCAGAGGATGGAGGGAGTGACTGGAAAATGACGAATAATTGAAATAACGTCATCGCCAACCCTATTTATTCTTGCAAATGTTCCATCTTTCCAACTCCGTTTTCTTTTAGAATAACTTTAGCCCTTATAGTTATGAGAAAAAGGCATTGTTTTCACTATACGTCAATGAAACTTTGATACCGGGGAAATATTTTTTTTTGGGTTTCAGTCATATTATATTATTGTAGTCTGTTTTGAGTGTGAATTAAGAACTAGGGAAAGAATTTAAAAAGTTTGATCACAGTAAACAGTTATTGCAATGTTCATATAATTTTGAGAAGAATGAAGGGCTTTTGTATTTAGTTTGAAATGATGAACAAGATGTCGGACAACTGGTAGTATTTTTCCTGTTAAGACTGTAGAAAGTTCTATCTTATTTCAAATTGTTTCGGCTGCTACAAATGAGCATCGAATTTGCATCATTATAAATTCATTCTGCGATCCTTAAACTTTTCTTCCGCTTTGCACACGTCCCAAGACTATTTTTCAGAATTTTCTCGTCCCACTACCGTCGTGGAACAATAAACCCTTCTCATTATCACAGAATATCAGTATAATTTAAGACTAAAACTAAATTCAGCCTTCCTGAACTCTCAGATTCATCCACACCAAAGTTCAAGCCACATCACGACACACCAAACCACAGAAACTATTAACACGTTTTCTACGATGGGTTAAAATGAAGTTCAATATTCAATTTAAATTCAAAGTCAGATGTGCTAAGCAATTTTGAAAATAGCAATTATGAACTAGCAAATTTGAACTTCATTTAGCTTTCATTAAGTGTTTACAAAAGTGAGATAGTAACAGCAGGTCGATCAGCAGCATATTGGAAATCCCCTCAGTGACCACCTGTGGGTCTCTTCCCTTGAAACGTATTAGCACGTTCACCGCATTTCCGCGGTTGATAGCGGTTGGTTTGGTTAGGTTGTAAGTAGCAGAATAGGGAAATTGACTTCACTGCTCGAATACATTTTATTTTTCCGAAGCAAGATGGAAAATATAATTGCACGATTCTTCACCTTGTATGAAAACAATTATTTTTAAAAACGGTCGCGAAACAGATTAAATTATCATTCATTCATACCGGTACATGAAAGAGCAATTTACCTAATAGGACACATATGACCCAATACGCGGTGAACGTGCTAAATAACACCTCAAATAAAAAGGGTTTCCATTTCGGCTGCCTCGACAGACATGGGCCTGGAAACGCGCAGTAATCTGCGTCTCCTGATGTTGTTAGCTGCGATAAATTTGTTATCAAGTCCCTGCAGCTCCGCAGCTGTGCTCTGGTCTACAGATGTGTCTTGCGAACTCAGTTGGACGCAGAAATGATGAAGCAGAAGAATTTGTTGCATCATTCAAAAGTTGGGTGCTCCCACGCTCTGCCAATTGATTTGTGAATGAGTTTTTAGGTGGTCAGAACTAGAATTTTTTGCTCGTTCTAGGTCCTTAGCTGTCCCAACGCGCAACGCAAATTACAGTAGGAGTAAACTATCTTCGTTAGTAGACGAAAAGGGTTATGCTCACTCACAGCACGAATGAGATGAAATAGAATGCTGTTTAAAAGCCAAACGACAAAAGCTGGGTAACAGGTTTTTGAAACAATTCTCCCTAGCTTTCAATAAATCAGAGTCTTCAACCCAACTTCGGTACGTTTTTTACAGGAATAATTGCTCTGAGCAATGCCAGCATTCAGCTGTTGTGAGTTGCGCGCATTTGACGTGAAATGAGTTTGAGTTTTTTTTTATTTGTGTACTCTCATGCAAAGCAATTCAATGAAGACGGAATTTGTTTCATGATGAGCATGTTGCAACAAAAGGAAAGTTGTCTCAATTCGTCCCTTTTCAAATTTTACGGTTAGTTCAATGGAGCATTGCGACATTTGTTGAAAGGTTTAATCATCTAACATTGGTCTTACGACAGCAGTACCATCAAACTTGATGAGGCGGTCAGAAATGAAATTTTAAAAGAAAAAATTGAAGCATTTGATTTCGGATTCAAAGGTTATGAAAAAGAAGTTTTTTTAAGAGTTCTGACACGTTACGCTCATTGAAATAACTCACCTTTTACGCTCGTTTTCATTCTGATCTGAGCGAGCACGAAATCATGTTCGATGCACAGAGATGATGTTTGAACATCGAAACATCGCTTTTTATTGATCACAAAGTTTGTGAATTTTTTAACGATTGACAGTATTTCAATAAAAAATGTCGAGTGAATTTCTTACAACTTCAACACGTGTTGAACTTGATCGGTTTCATAAAGTTTAAAAGTTGGAAAAGAAGTCATGTTCCTTGAAAATCCACCGTTCCTGACTACAAAAACTTTGCGTCGCTGAGCTCCCGAGTTTTAGAAAGCGGCTTGGTCGCTGCCTCCGCCCTGGCATCGAACGGCGCTCGCACATAAACGCACCGCAAAAATTTTTGAGCCCGAAAAGCGGGTGAGAGGAAATTCGCCCAAAAAATAGGCCAATCCCACATGGTAGAAATTTTCTTGTAAAATATTCGGAAAATTATTTTTAAAACAACAGTCCGAAGAATTGGTCGGGGAAATGTTGAAGTAGTTGATTGGAGGGTAAACGTTTGAAGCAATTGTTTAGTCTGCTTATGAGCAATCGTAAAAGCTAATATCGTCGAAGTGCTGTAATATAATGGTATAATGAGGCATTAATAGCTTTCAAATTTAAGAAAGAAGAAATAGTAGAACTAAATCTATTTTAAATCTACTACAACTGTTAAGATCAAAGCACGAATTAAGTGCGTGTAAAATTCAAAAGTTCGTGTCGACTTTAATAGGAAGCTGAAATCAGAAATCCATAAAATAAAAGGCAAACTCACGCTTTGTTTAAAAATGGAAGTTCAGAATGGAATCAGAATGGTTCACAAAACTCGTATAAGTGACAATCACAGCACATAGATTGTTACGAACATGAGCCTCGTATGACCAAACATAGGAAAGTACGTCCGAAAAAGCTAATAACTCCAGTCATGAAACTTTTAAAAATTGGGTCGAGGACTTGAGTGAGTAAGCGCTTAAAGTCTGTCCAACTCTGGAGCGCCGGCAAGTCAATTTCCTCGAAGTTTAAACCATTGGCCTGAAAAGAGTAGGGCAAAAGAGCGAACCGCCTAGCTCTTCTACGCTCGGCTTCTCGAAGCGAACTTCGACTCAAGCAACAGCAAAATAACTTGAGGATCCCAAAAAATATTTATATATTCTTACATCGTTACGAAACCAACGCTGATGTGAGTTTTAAAGCGCATGTACAATAGGAAGCGCGTTTGTGAAGTTACTAACTATTACATCTACATCAAAATTTCTTGAAGAAATGTTTAAAATTTGCAATAATGCTTAGCTGTTCTTACATCGTTACGAAACCTGGGCAAAGAGCATTCAAGTTTCGATGCACATACTCTATAGGAAGCGCGTTTGTGAGCTGCGAGTATTTATTTATACCTACACCAAAATAACCTTAAGGAAATGCAGGACGTCTTATAAATTCGAAAAAAATGTTTCTTTATTCTTACATCTTTACGAAACCTGGGCAGCGCGGATTCTGATGCGCTTGTACAATAGGAAGCGCGTTTGTGAGTTGCTAGCAATTACAGCCACATAAAAATAACAAAATATGGACAACGTTTTAAATTCGAAAAATGCTTCTTTGTTCTTACATCATAACAAAAACTGTGCAAAGCGTGGGCAAGTTTTATGCGCATGCACTAAATGAAGCTCATTTGTGAGTTACTAGCGATTGCAGCCACATAAAAGCAAATTTAAAAATGCTCTACGTCTTAAATATTCGCAACAATGCTTATGTGTTCTGACATAATGGGGTAACCTGGGCAAAGCGGATGCAAGTTTTGAAGCACGTGCACAATAGGAAGCGCGTTGCTTCATGCGAGTTACAGTCGTATTCCAGCAAATTAGTTCTTTAGCAAAAAAAAATGGATAAATGAGGAAATCAGAAATGAAGGTTAGAAAAAGTAAAAAGGTATCGTCCACATACCACATATCGTACACATATTTTATCAACAACTTGAAGGCTTGGGAATGAGACTTGCTCTGTCTCCAACATTTGCGAACATGTTTTTGTGTCATAATGAGGAAAAAATGGTTAGACGAATGGTTAGACGTAAGTTTTAAACCAATTTTTTATAGACGGTATGTGGACGATACCTTTTTACTTTTCACGACAAATCTCATGCTCCGCTTTTCTTAAATTATTTGAATGAACGCCATAGAAACATTAGGTTCACAATGGAAGGTGAAGAGGCACTCAAAATTTCCTTCTTATATTGTTTGGTTCACCGGTCTGGGAATGAGTTCGAGTGTTCCGTGTATAGGAAAAAATGTTTTACAGGCTTAGGAACCAGTTTCTACATTTTCTCGCCATATATTTTTAAAGTGAATTTTATCAGGACTTTAATTTTTAGAGCGTTCAATGTTTGTAGTTCTTATAAGTTTCTACATGATGAGTTCACCCGTTTAAAAGAATTTTTCCGTAAGAATGGCTTTTCAATTCAACTTGTAGATTCTCATATTGGTAAATTTTTGGAAAGAAAGTTCAACAAACTGCCTTCTGTGGAATCAATCTGTGAGGACATTCGCTTTGTTTCGTTTCCGTATTTTGGACCTCAGTCGGAGGAAATGAAGAGAGAAATTATGGATTTGTTTGTCAAATATTTTCCGGGCATAAACTTTAAGGTGGTTTTAGTTAATAGTTTCAAAATAGGCTCATTCTTTCGTTTCAAAGACATTCTTACTACCGCGATGCAGGCCTCCCGATTTACAAATTTTGTTGTGCACGATGTGCATCTGAGTACGTCGGCTTGACGTCACGTACTCTAGGCTGTAGGGTGGCCGAGCATCGAGGTAGGAGATACCGCACAGGGAATATTTTAGCTAGTCCTTCACATTCAGCTGTTAAGGATCATTCAGAGAATTGCAATAGCCCGTTTGACATCAGTAATTTTAAAATTCTCACTAGATCTAAATTTGCCTCCGATTTAAGGATTTTAGAGTCTCTCTTCCTTTTAAGAAATAAGCCGATTTTAGACCACCAACTTAGTTCTTTTCCGTAGTCAATAGTTAACAGGTAGTTTTTTTTTGGGGTAGTTTTTTGTTTTGCTTGTTTGTTCAATTTATCAACTATCAAATTCATTTCATGCTTTTTTCAGGTAAATTTGTTTTGCTGAAGATGAGCGAATGCTCGAAACGTTCAATTTTATCGTTTTACTTGCAATTTTTAATTCAAGTAAATGTTATATACGGTATTTTTAGTTCTCTCCTTTTTACTTAAAATCAGGAAGACTCCCAATAACTTTTTTGCACACATGTATTCTAAAGATATTTATAACCCAAGTACCTGATCCGTACTCCGTTTGGAAACGTTGTTCGTCATGATACGAAATAATAACTCACAAGAGAATACAAACAACTTGTGACGTTTTCCAGGCGTCGATATGAGACGAGAAATAGAATTAAATACTTTATTAATGCTCAACTATTTTATATCGGTCCTACTCCCACCTCGTGATCAGAAACCTCAGTTTTGATTTGAATTGAAAAATTGCGTACTTACATAGCAGCTGATTTTAAGTCATTTTCAGAAGAAGCCAGTCACGGCATAAAGCAAAACAAGAAAGTGTACAAAATGCGTAATTAAACCTTGAAATTTGAGTTAAGAAGCGGAAAGTATACATCGTAGAACTTTTTTGAGGTGATTGAATATAAGTAATATTCGTACCGTTATATTCATACGTACATACAGTGATTACTTGCTGCTCACGACTAGTGATGTGTACGTAAAAATATTCGTTTTATTTTGGTTGACTTGAGCGAATAATTAATATTTTTCCTCACATGAAAACATAAACTGGCAGACGGATCGAGGTCTTCGCATTGTGAAGATGCTATGAGTGGCACAATACGTTACTTTTGCTGAAGGAATTTAGATTCGCTTGATAGAACAATTGATGAACTACAATGTCATCCTCGCAATGTGTTTAGCTGAATACAAGCAAGCTTGTTAATTAGGGTTTCTGGACCGTCCTTTGCGGAAATTTTCAAATTAAACTACAATTCATTTGAAAAATGACAAAATTTAAGAATTTTGATCAAAAAAAGTGAATTTGCCAACCCTGTTGATACTTGCGTCATGTTGGTGAATTTCTTGATCCACTTCACCTGCTCCTTTTATTTTGGTTCCTTTTATACTCCCGAGACAATTGCACGCCCCCGCCACATATGGGGACCTGTGTCATCTGCTGGCTCGCTGTCTGCTCTGCTTACTAATAAGCACATAAGAACACTCGCAACGATGACACCTTCTCGATAAGATGATACAAAAGTCCAGTAGAATCTACGCTGCGGTAATATGATTTAAAAGGAGTCCAATGCAATTTCCGCAGTGGCAAAATGGTATAGAAGATCTCCGACGAAATTCACGCAGCGGTAAAATGATATAAAAAAGTCTAACGAAATTCACACACCTACAAAATTATATAATAAAAGCCCGATAAAATCACCGCAGCTGCTAAATTATATAAAAAATGTCCAACGAAATTCACGCAGCGGCAAAATGATTTAAAAGAAGTCCAACGAAATTCACGCAGTTAAATAAGATTTACATTGATCCTGTTTTAGTTCGAGCCAATAATTGAGTATTTATATTCATAATTTAAGGGACAAAGATCGAAAAAATTCATTCATTTAGTATATTTTTGTAATTTATCACTGATATAGTCCCAAAATTAAAGTACTATAGATAAAAATGAGTCTATGTTAAAAATCCAAGAACAATATTTTATACACACTTTTTGATGACTTGATTTGTGTTATTTTTCTTGTTGAGAGTATTTAAGTGTGTTTTATATGACATTTGTGAGAAAAGGTTACCATAATAAAGTGCAGAAAATCAGACCAGTAATTACATGCCCTCAAATCTATGAACATTCATGTCACCTGACACAAAAGCTTTGAAAAAGGTTACAAAATCCTTCTTAAGGTAACACATTAACTTGATCTCACACGTTTTATGTGAACACATATGTAACACATGCATTTTATGGGAAAACATGTAACGCATTCATTTTATGTGATCACATTTGGAACACATTCATTTTATGGGATCACATATGTAACGCATCCATTTTATGTAATCACAAATGTAACGCATTCATTCTACGGTAAAACATTTGCAACACATTAATTTTATGTGATCACACATGTAACGCATTCATTCTACGGGGAAACCTATGCAACGCATTCATTTTATGTGATCACATATGTTACACATTCATTTTATGTGATCACATATGTTACACATTCATTTTATGTGATCACATATGTTACACATTCATTTTATGTGATCACATATGTTACACATTCATTTTATGTGATCACATCTGTACACATTCATTTTATGTGATCACATATGTTACACATTCATTTTATGTGATCACATATGTTACACATTCATTCTATGTGATCACATATGTTACGCATTCATTTTATGTGATCACATATGTAACACATTTATATTATCTGAACACATTTACAAACAACGCATAAGTACATTACAAAAGAACAAACAGGGAAAATATCGCATGCAATATTTGTGACCATATAAGAACATCTTAAAATGCAACTTTTAAAACTAGTTTAATTATAACAGAGATTGCATGGTGATATTTATTCCACTGAATGAATATATTAAACGGACACACGGAAAAATACGGAGAGAAACTGTAAAAATGACAATATTGATGAAATATTCCATTTTATAAATCAAGCTAGTTTGAGCTGGGAACTTCTCCTCAATAAAGGAACAATCAACGGAAAAAGGTTGCAAAACAAGGAACTGCAGGTCGTCTGGTGTTGCTGAGGGATGTGAGTGAATAGAAAGAATCATGAATATGCGATAACTTCTGGAAAGGGTGAGCCTTCTCATGAATTTCGTCGTACTTTGACGTCATTCCGCATCGGATCTGAGTCCATATTTTGCTGTTTCTATGGAGAATTAAAACGCAATGCTCTGTTGCTTCAAATAAATTATAGATCATTTAACGATTCAGGTCACAAATAAAGGCAATTAATACGCGCAATAGGCATAAAAAATAACGGCAAAACATAAATTTAAATGGTAAAAACGCTTTACTCTTTTACATTAAACAGATACTAAATACGTTAACGATTCAAGTCACAAATAAAGGCAATTAGTAAACGCAACTGGCATGAAAACTAACAACAAAATCCAAAATAAAATAAATAAAAACTCCACACTCATTTCCATTAAGCAAATACTAGATCCTGTAACGATTCAGGTCACAAAAAAAGAAAATTAGTACACGCAACTGAAATGAAAATTGACTACGAAACCGAAGTTAAGATCGTAAACACCATATTTGGTCACACCTGCAAGAACATAAAGCGCAGTACGTACCACAAACAACAAACCTCGTCGAGGAAACATTTACCTTGATCCGTGAGTTTTCAAAGTATAGGTAAACCATCTCAGTTATTCGAAGTAAAAATAAATACAGCGCAAAAAATGAACACAACATGGAATAAAAATTGCTTTCATTCCTTCAGAAAATCTTCTTCAATCCTTTGCATTAGTACAGCAATAATTTACCAAAGGAGTACACAGTTCGAGAAAGTTAAGAATAAGATTAGCACGAAAACGCCTCCTTTACACACAAGCGTTAACTCAAAACACCACAACTCGTTGAAAATCCTTGCTAGTGAAATTTTCAATTTTGACATTTCAGGTATTTTATGATCGGATATTAAAGTCAAATGTTCGTAAAAGAGCGTCATTTAAGCAAAGCAGCAACCGGCACCACCACAGCGCCGCCACCACGCGGTCCCGCCGAGCTGCTGCACTGCTGCACACCTGCCCGCACTGCTGCTGCTGTGCGACTGCTGCTGTGGTGTGCAGCTGCTGCTGTGGTGTGCAGCTGCTGCTGTGGTGTGCAGCTGCTGCTGTGGTGTGCAGCTGTTGCTGTGGTGTGCAGCTGCTGCTGTGGTGTGCAGCTGCTGCTATGGTGTGCAGCTGCTGCTGTGTTGTGCGACTGCTGCTGTAGTGTGCAGCTGCTGCTGTGGTGTGCAGCTGCTGCTGTGTTGTGCAGCTGCTGCTGTGGTGTGCAGCTGCTGCTGTGGTGTGCAGCTGCTGCTGTGGTGTGCAGCTGCTGCTGTGGTGTGCAGCTGCTGCAGGGGCGTGCAGCTGCTGCTGAAGTGTGTAGCTGCTGCTGTGGTGTGCAGCTGTTGCTGTGGTGTGCAGCTGCTGCTGAAGTGTGTAGCTGCTGCTGTGGTGTGCAGCTGCTGCTGTGGTGTGCAGCTGCTGCAGGGGTGTGCAGCTGCTGCTGTGGTGTGCAGCTGCTGCTGTGGTGTGCAGCTGCTGCTGAAGTGTGTAGCTGCTGCTGTGGTGTGCAGCTGCTGCTGTGGTGTGCAGCTGCTGCAGGGGTGTGCAGCTGCTGCTGTGGTGTGCAGCTGCTGCTGAAGTGTGTAGCTGCTGATGTGGTGTGCAGCTGTTGCTGTGGTGTGCAGCTTTTGCTCAGCAAATACAGCTGCTGCTTTGCTGTAGTTGCTGCACGACAACTTCTGTAATGTACAGCTGCTTTTAAGCATATCCAGCAGCTGCTGCAGGACAATTGCTGTGCAACTGCTACTTTGGCTTACAGCTCCTGCTTAGCATGAAAAGTTGCCTTTCATGCAGCGGTGTACAGCTGAAATATTTAGTAAGTCGCCGCTACATAC
>JACJUY010001906.1:83937-124763 GCA_014220935.1 Platorchestia sp. MABIK | reverse complement strand
AGTCTGGAGGCAGCTTTTCTCAGGTCTTGTGGAGGTCCGCGGCTTGCCGCTGGGATCACCACAATATTGTACAAAACACTTCTTCTACAATTTTCCACGTAAAAGCTTGATTTTCGTATCATTCGACGCGGCACGACAGGGGAAACAGCGGATCGAAGCGGAATTCCATTTGAACTCTAAATTAGATTTCTATGGTGAAAAATCTGGGACTTGAAAAAGACTTTTTTGAATTTTATTTAGTCCCGCCCCTCTGTCATTGAGCCGAACGTCCGTGTAGGTCGGGAGAAACCCTTTTCTCACACACACTTTATTGAACAAAATGGCTGACACGCACTTTCATAATTTTTTTCTATTATTTCAGCCTCACGAAATAGTCGAATTTCTTCACGTGTAAGTTGATTAGGGAATGCTCCTAGCATTTCATTAAAATCTATATTTCTGTCTAATGCTGTTGCATTGTATAATTAGACAGATGTGTAGATTTTAATGAATTGCTGTGTATTATTACAAAAATGCTGGGAGCATTCCTGACTCAACTTGCACGTGAAGAAATTGGACTACTTCGTGAAGCTGGAAAGTTAGAAAAGAAATTATGTGAGTGCGTGTCAGTCATTTTGTTCAATAAAGTGTGTGTTAGAGAAGGGTTTCTCCCGACCTACACGGACGTTCGGCTCTATGACTGAGGGGCGAGACTTCCCAGGTAGCAAGAAATTATTAGGCCAATATTGGGTTGATAATTATTTCTTGACCCGATATTGGAATCTTGGATTACAATAATAGGCTAATAACAAGACAATAGCGAAAAAATATATACTTATTTATGAAATCAACTTGTTATTGGGACAATGTAGTAAATGGTTTTATTTCTAATATTAAACTAACGGTGTATGTATATATGTATGATATTCAGATAAGGGGAAAATATCTCATAATAATTAAAAATCTCGCAATTTAATAAAATTAGTTAAAATAAAAATTATTATTGCCCAAACATTTGGTTGATTTCGTACGCCAATCATACGGAGTAATTTGTATAAAATGTACCAATTAAGTTAATGAATAGTTATTTCAGTCATTAATGAGTGCAGATATATTTAACAGATATCAAGAAATGTAAATACGTTACAATATGTATATTCAGAATTACTCTAATCACAGGTTCATAGTTCTTGTTTTTTCAGTCGTCCAATGAGTTTCGAAGGTCTAGCTTTTTGAAAAAAATGCCCAAATCGTTTGTCATATGTTACTACAGCAATAAATGTCTATATATTGAACACTTACGCATACTTGACGGGATCAAATTTCATGTACATGTTGCCCGTTCACCTTGTATTTTTCTAAGGAACACCTTGTAGTGACATACCTTAGTTACCCCTCAAACCTCAATTTTAGTCTATTCATGTTCAGTAATTATGATACATCCCAATGTAAATTTTTTCAAGCATAATATCCATCTTCCCCTCTGCGTGTCACCAATACTTAGTGGGGTGGGAAGTATAAGTAAGGCCGTCGCAAAACGAAACCTAATGGCTGAAGCAGTATCACCTGGTCTTATAACTTCGATATCAAGTCCATAGTGACTGAATAATTAGCTCAGCTGCTGTTGGGTTATAGAAAATATCATTATCGGGACAATTTTGTTTTACAAAAATCAACCTCATAACAGGAATTGAGTATTAAGCCAATGTTATTGTAGGGTGAAGATTAGTGCAGTTTATCGCAGATTAATGAAATTTTTCGCTCATGGTCAGTGAAGATCTTTGCAAAAATTCGATGCTGATCTGCACTTCAAAGGCGGACATAGACTGCACTAATTCTGCTCTAAATCAGCACTGAATGCAGATACTCCTGCGAAGATCTTCCATGATCTGCAAAGAATGTCTGCAAAAATCTTCACCGAACGGTGAAGACATTTCTGATTGGGATCAACCCAATGTTTGGGCAGTAATAATTTATATTTTAACAAATTTTATTAAATTGTGAGATTTTTAAGTATTATGAGATAGTTTCCACTTATTTGAATATCATACATATACATATACTCTGTTAGTTTAATACTAGAAATAAAACTATTTACTACATTGTCCCAATAACAAGTTGATATCATAAATATGTATATCTTTTTTCGATATTGTCTTGTTATTAGCCTATTATTGTAATCCAAGATTACAATATCGGGTCAATAATTAATTATCAACCCAATATTAGCCTAATAATTTCTTACTACCTGGGTAGAATGGAAACGTTCAAATCAACGGTTTTGTGGTTGTTTCTCTCCATTACCTTCAATGTAAACTTGATTCGGAAAATATGTTCCCATTCTAGAAACAATTATTCGATTTGAATTAAAAGTATATGGAATTAATTATTCTCGGTTTCTAGCATGACAATTCTATCGATAAGTATTTTTGTTGACGGCGTGAATCATTGTGATAAAAGAAAGTTTTTCTGAACGGTTATAAGTGACCACTGAGCCTTTGCGTTTGCAGTTATTGTTAAACAACTACTAAAAGGGTAAGAAAAGGCTAAGCTACTACAAAACGCCAGTACCAACACTGCCGTAGGCATATCTCATGAACATTGGACAAACGTTCTCAGAAAAGGGCATACTGAAAAGAGTAGAAAATTTCAGTAAGTATTTTAGCACCTTTTTTCCTTTATCACATCCATGTAGTATATGAAAGTAAAAAGGCGCCACCTCCAGACTCTCATTTTTCTGCATTACTTATATCCCAAAGTGATTCCGTAAGTGATTTTATTCTTGTTTTGGTTAGCAATATTGTTAGAAGACTGAAACATTCAGATGGGACAAGAAATTAAAATTTCGAAAGTTGAACATTCTCTGTCAATTTACCCCTTACACCAGAAGAGGACCTTATAACTGGTATTGTTGTCGCAAGCCTCAGCGAACATCATCGTACTAGGATTTTCAAACGTTGAATTTTGGTCTCAATTCCTTTCATCAGAATCAATTTTTTCCAGCCTTATTTGTGTTTAAATAATTCGAATGTGCTACTCATTGAAATCCTCTTTCATATCCAAAGTGCGCAAAGCAAGCAGGGTATTGAAAGGAAAAACAATAAAGTGAGCATAAACTTATGGAACCAATGCTGTGTTGTACACTATTCACTTGTCATTTAGTTCGAGTTCTTGTGTTTATGATGGGTCATCGTTCTGTATTAATACTTCCTGCAATAAAAAACCCTAAAAGAGCTCGGAGGATGTAGATCAATTAGTTTGAATCCCTCGAAGCCACATGATCTCCTGTTGTAACACATTTCTTTTCATCTTGTGGAGAAATAATTTGGCTTGCAAAACGTACAAAATACCTTCGCTGATGAGAAGAATGGATAAAATTGTCCTTCTCAACATATCAAAAGCGCTTTGAACTAACCACTAAGAACAATTAGGGTAATGGAACAAGTATTAGTAAGAATTTTTGTTGAGAAATGTGTCAAATATCTTGGGGACTCTTCGTCTTACCTCCTAGAAAAATGATGAAAATATTGGTGAGGGAAAAAGGAAGAGAGCAGGTTTCACAGGATTGTGATTATGATGATTGTGTAATTCATCGTGATAATTACTCAATTTTGATGATGCTTTTAATCTCTTCATCAGTTCCTGACTCATTCTATCACATTTGTTAACTACTGTTTGAAGAATTAGATCAGGATTAAGCGTTCACTTGAATTATGATTCCTGTCATGAATCTGTGATGTGCATGATAGAGTACAAACCTGATTTACTCCTCTACTTCTGGTAACTGTTGAAAAATAATCTCTGTATAATCGTTCAATGCAACGTCTTGAAAACATGCCAACAAGCAAACTCCCCCTTCCAGCCTCACTCGCTTCATGGTGCTCAGATCATCCTGATGCTAGATGTAGAGCTGCCGCATGCGACCACCTGTTGCTAGCAGGACTGCCTTACTAAGGCCCTCTCGTTTGTAAATAATGCAGCAATTCGCTCTCTTCCTCTAGCAAACCTTCCAAAGACCAGAGTTCCAAGATGTCAATTTTCCCTGAAAAAGTCCCAGGAAGTGGACAAACTTGGGTGGGGATCCTCACTCTGAATAGTTTCGATTTTCTATTCGTATCTTGAAGCTCTCAGCTGGCTCAGTTGGAAATATTCTGAATCCCACCTCCTTTCCCGTGCTTGAAATTATTAATTTGAATTGAGATTTTGCATAATTTTTTGCAAGCTCATGTACCTCTGTATACATACAACCCTTAATTCCCTTGCCTACTGTACTTGCTATTTTTTCATGCTCTACGCACACAATTTGTCCAACATTATTTTGTTCGACTCGGCAAGTAATGCAAAATATCCACGAGTTTTATTCACAAAAACTTAGTTCATTTCTTACAATTTCCTCTAACGAAACAAAATAAACAAATCTATCAACGAAATAATTCAAAATGACTGACGACTACCCAGAAAAAAAATCTGCATGCGGCGAAAGTAAAATGGCAATAACGTTTATGATGACTATTTTCAGTCATGGGAAAATTGTTTGCTTCGCGTATAGTTGTTTTTTCAAGTCCTCTATGCATGGAGAATTGAGCAGTTTTTGTTTACATTAGAGCTTTCTTTATTACACTTGCGTATTTCGTCATTGAGGATTACATGTCAAAAATTACTGACCCAACTAGAATTTAGAAGCAAAATTTTCTAACCTGAATACCTGACATTTCCATGAGCAATACATGGCTTCATATTCAAAAAAACTTACTTTATGTTTCGTTCTTAAACAAATTCTAAAGCAGTGGACTTTGAGCCTCTATCACCAACATGATTCTCCTACTCTTCCTCTAACCCAGTGGCGTACCATGCATTTTAACACTTCCTCTTGAAACATCGAAATGAGATAGGCATTTTTAAGAGACTGCGGAATATAGCAATCGTGTTCCCGTTTTACGCCTATGATTTTCTGGCACGTTTTCTTTCATTCGTAACCTTTGAATGCTAGGCAACCTAGCGGTTAAGTAATCTACGTACTCTAGCTTATCTCATGAACGACGACATAAGTTCTAAATTTGAACGTTTCAAGAAGCTGTCGAAGTTCTTAAGCTTTGTTAGAGTCATTACTTTCGAAAGCAGAACTTAATATGAACAAAAAATGTACCTTGCTTGGCAATTTTTCTTGAGTGTGGATTGATTATGACTGTGTTATGTTTCTCTGATTAAATTTATGACAAAAAAATTTTGTTTGTAACAGACGTGATGTTATTTTTCCCCTCTCAATAATACTGGCGAAATAATCCCCCTTTTTTAATCATAAGGAATTACATCTTGATATGTTTGATTAATTGTGCGGCGAGATAGAATTTGAAGATTTGATTAAAGTAAATGAGAAGTGGAATTTTTCTTCTGTATTATTCATTCAAATTAGCAAGCGTCAGTTACACAATTTGGCAAGGTCGAACGCTCAAATTCAAATTTATGTGATTGACTTATATTATGTATTATGAACGAATGAATATACGGGCAAATTTTTTTTTGGGTCTAAATAAATTCCAACACAAATAATATTATTATCTCAACGCTAAATTTACCAGTGAAGAAATGGGACAGAATCAGTCGGCATCAAGATACGAACTTCTTAGAAATAGATAACTGTTAAGGGAATAACAATATCGTAACTATTCACATTCATTTTTTTATGTATCCGCGACAGATAAATGTACTTGTTGGTAAATCACCGGTCTGTGCAGCAATAAAATAAGAAGATAGAATGCTATCAGTTATTTAAGTTTTAACTCATTAGAAACAGCGGAAAAATCACACACATAAGTCTACGGCATTATATCAGTCGCTAAGTCCGTCGTACAAAGTTGTGTTTTTTTATGTTATGAGCAATTTCATCACATCACATTATTTGATTAAAAATAAGAGCATTCATTAAGCAATCATTTGGTTTAAGCTTTCTAAAACCATGTTATCATCGAGGTATTCGTTTAATGAAAGTTGTATGCCTCCAATTTCCTGATTTAAGTCAAATACTTTTTCAGGAACAAGCGAGGTTTTGCCGACGTAGGAGGTGTACATCAGCGCTCAACACTCAACTCCCCGCCAGAACAAAACATCCATGCCGACATCAGAGGTACAGTGCAAGGATTTTTGCGCTCCCATTTTGACACTGGATATCATCTGAAGAAAAAAAAAATGGTTAAATTTACTCAAAACATTCAGAATCGCCATTGCGTTAAAATTCAGCCTTGCTCACATGGTTACATTTAACAGCCAAAAAGTCTGCCTGGAGCCACAAATAAAAATACATATTCCCAAATAAAATCAGTATCTATCATCCATAAATTGGATTGCTGTTGTAAAGCTTTGAACAGTAATAGATTAATTTATATTATGGAGAAATGAGTTAATAGAATCATTATTGCAGCAAAGAATGATACCCAGTGTCCATAAGTAAAGTTCAGACGTGAGCGAAAGTGTCGTGAAACTTTTGGAGGTCGAAAAACTAACTTAAAACTGTTTCAAGTGGTATTTGATGCGCGGAGCTGCAGCGCGGACGACCATAACTCGTCCAGCGCCAGATTGCTCAGCAAACAAACGCTTCAACTGCCCGTTGTCCTCGGTCCTGAACTGGATAGCTGTTTAAAGAAAACAAAAATGTGATTACTAGCTCATTTAATGGAAAGAGATATACCATAGAAAATATCTTTTGTTAAAGAGCACAAGTCCATAAAAAAGGAAGTACTGTAATTTTAAGTATTGAGTTCGACCAATTCAAGAACTTTTTCATAGTTTTTTTGACACGATGGTGCTAATGCTAAGACAGTCGCGCATTCTGAAAAGAACGCATAGCGAATTTACCTGCAATTCAGTTCCGATGGGGGATTTCTCCATGCGTAGAGGTTTCATGACGTGTTTTCCTAGGGCAAATCGAAGTTTTTCGATGAGTACACCAACTTCTATACATTGACATTTTGAAAGAACACTCTTGTAGTCTCGATTTCCTCTCTGATTTCATTCAAACGAGGCGATGATCACAGTGAAAATCGATAGTTTATATGAATGACAGACACCTTGAAAACCAAACATTTGGATGTGTTAGCAGTTGCATCACGATTGGCTCGTAAAAGATTGTAACCGCATAATATTTCTATGCAACTAAAATGACAAGTAAAAACATTCAAATGAAGATGATCGTGAAGAAGAATTCGTGTGGTTTGCAAATACGTTATCCGTAAAGAAATGATAGAGTTCCCTCTATCATTACTTTACGAGAAAGAAGCCCTGGCAAGAGAATCCAAAACAGACTTCAATACTAAAACCTTTCCTCCGGGAATTATTGAGGAGTGAAATTCACTAACATCGATGATCCGCGAGTAATACAACATAATTTTCCTCAAACCTCGACTTACGCGGGTGAAAATTACTTCTAGCTATTCGACTTGAACAATGCTACAATAACTGAGAATTAATAGGGTCAATTTTCATCCGTATATGTTGAAGTCCGCATAATATGACGTCGTATGACTAGAGGATCGATAGGAATAAAACAGGAGCTGAATAATATTCTGTACTTTGGATGGAGCTCTGGAATTTCATTCATTACAAGAGCTCTTGCGCCTAATTAAGATGCGCAGTGACAGTGACGCCTCTCAATCTTCATAAATTTTGCCGCAGAATTTATCCTAGTTAAGAACAGTACGAGACAAAGTATTACCGCCAAACTATCTTCAATAGGATGAATTTCAATAGAATCAATTTCGCGAGCTTGAGATATTATATGAAAAGCTGTCCTGAAAGCAAACGAATCAGAGTTTTTTTGCAAAAATTCATGGTTGAATTCGCTCTACTGATGTTCTTCTGGTTTGCTTCCGTACTGAAGATATCAAACGTGGAAAAGTGAAGTTTTAGTTTAGTGACTTCAAATATCACAAAAAACAGTAACCCAATAATAGTTTTAAGTTGCTAAGGGAGGAGAAATTCCGTCTTAAACCTGGATACCTGGCCAGAACTTCTAAATTTCTACAGGAAAACATCTAGCACACTCACATACGATGATAAAATTATTGATAAACTTGATGATTAATTTTCCCCTAAAATGTTTTTTCCACGTGAGAATTTTTAAAGTTGCTATGTATTATACTTTCTTATCAGGTATATTGCCTCTAACATAAAATAGTTTAATCTATCTAGCATCATCCTTGTGTGAATGCACACTTGAGTCTGTTATGTAGCTCGGTGCTTCTAGGTATCATTTAGACGTTCTTCAAACGCTGGCTCAAATTTTCGTACAGATGACCCCTGACTCAAGCACTTTTATGCGCTTCACGAGTACCGAACAAACACAATTAACCTTGAACAAAACCAACAATATTCAATTAGTGCGAAAAGTATTCGGAGTCTGGAGGTCATGCAATTCCTCAACGCCAACAGCAAATTTCATCAAAACAGGGTCACATTCAGATTTACTCACATTTCTTCTATTGCGCCAAAAGTTCCCTATGACAACAGCGCTATCCTTGAACTGGAATTATATCGAAAATCATAGAAGCAAGTGAGCTTCGTTTACGCGATTTGTCTTGCGAAATTTTGAAGCTGCAACTTCAATTTGGATTCGTGTTATTTACTGTTGAATGCATCTAGTTATAGTCTGAAACAGTAACCAAAATGTTGGTAGCTATCTCCGTAGACAATTGATTTGATACAATTGAGTAGAATAATAACAGAGATACTCCACATAGAACACAACATTCTGTATGTCTATCTGCATACCCTCCTGTGCAACTGTTTTTGCGATTTCATTTTGAAATAACGTGATAGCCCTGAGCTTTCTAGCGAAATTTTTTCTAAAAGTTTTAAAACATTTACCAGAGGGTTTAGGGTTAAGTAACCTTCAATGCTCCAAAGGGTTGAACTCAACTCTCTGGAGTTTAATTTTTCTAATTCCGATGACGCATATTTAATCAAATTGAGGGAAATGTTTTACAGCTCTTCTTCAAATTTTATAAGTGATAGAAATATCAGATAACTACACAATAGAAGAGAACATTCGAGTCTTCATTTTTTAACTCAGAACAGATCGGTTAAATAGTGATCTCGAAAATATATATTATTGAGGAAAAATGTTAAATACCATGTCGACTGAATGAAGTCAATTACAACGTACTCCAAATACAAATTTCAAGAATTCTGGAGACAAAAAATGCAATAAAAATGATAATTTGAAAGGTTGTTGAATGACGATTTGTTGAGCGAAATATATCCGATTTCACTTTGTTCTAATTTTAATTCTTTAAAATTTTTCGAGTTCTCTGGAGCTCAGAATTTCAGTATAAAATGTTTTCAGGATCAAAAACCCTCACGGTATCACTCAACCGATCAAATGTGACCTGCTGTGCTAAATATTACCCCTTGAAACGCTTGAAGGCACCTTATTTACCATTAACCTGAATGTATCCTTTCTTTGTACCGTGTATCCTTAGTTCTTTTTTTATTTGCTACTTATGGGTAGAAACCTCGAAACTCATTTACAATATTTTTAGATTGATCGGTTTCAACTTTTTTATGTGTACCGCTAACATGGTTCCATGATTGAAATAAATAAAAAGTGCGCGAGTGCATGCTGATAAGCTAACCCAAAAAAGCGGATATTAGTTTTCCTCACTCACGAAACTCACACAACTAGAGCGCGAATGCGCTCACATATTAGAGACATTTACACCGCATCTAAAATAAACAGAAACTCAAAGCATTTCAAAACAACTGGAGTGCTTATTTGCGTTGAACGCATTCCAGGAAACATGAAGTCCTCTTATGCAGAAAAGCTGCAGATCAAAACCGACATTCAAAAGCCGTTTCGAGGAGGAAGCTAGATATTGGATTGCAATCTCTTTATCCCTCATACGAAACAAAACGAATGCCGATATTTAGGGAAACTGCCACCCTTTTGGTTTGTTTTGGCAAACTACATTTTTTATTCTTAGGCTTAGAGAAGATATTGAGCGGTTGCGTCTTCGCTTCAGAAGAGAATGTTTATCACTGGAAAAACGTAGAGTGACTCAACAAAATATTTTAAAATGCGTAGCATGCGCAATAATTTATGTTTCACTTTCTGCGTAAAATTACTGTACGCTCGAATACAAACGTGACCCAAACGATGTAGGAGAAAATAAAATACGTCATACAATGCTCACACCGCTGTCCCTTTGATCGATGAGGTAGCTAATTACGAGAAAGTTAATTCAAAGTTCTTAGTAGTAGTTTTACCTCTGCTCCTGCTTCCGTAGACGATGCAACAACGACATGAAGTGCTGCTACAGGGAGTGTTTTGTGATTGGCATGCAAGACTATCTATAGCACCACTGTAAAGGAGCACATATTTCAGGCCTCTCATAAATGTAGTGTGTGAAATGAGCCGGTGTGATGAAAGATTCGTGATCGTAAATTCACATTATTTTCGTTTAAAAGAAGACAGAAATTAATTTTGAACGGTACGGGACTTCGGAGCTTACCTTCATAAAACGATTGTTTTAAAAACTCTCTTATTCAATGACATCATTGGCTAGCTATAAAGTATATGTGTATTTGCTTGCATCTTTGTCCACGATCAAAACGTTTATTTCGTGCTATCCGAGTTATTTATACTATTGTCTGCACTTGAGCAACGTCATCACCAACTTTAGAAAAAGTCTCAAAGTTACAATAAATCGAAAATGTTTGCCAAAGATGTTCCGTTTTGAGATAGCGGTGAAAACTCAAAAACGAGATTTTGATCATCCACTCTCTTCCAGAGACGTCTCGTCAGTTCAAAGAACCGGGTGTAATATTACACTAGACATTCTAATCCAGGAACTTGATGTAGTCTTTTTCGGATAAATTATGATCATTTTCTCCAAATTCTCATACAGAACTTAGTTCTAGAATTTCTCACACTTAGTACTCCACTCTGAGGTACGTTTCAATTGTTTCTGACAATGAATACTATGATACGAAAAGTAAGGGATGACAATAGTAAACATGTTTAAGATTGCGGCTCATAAACAAAAGTTTCCCTTTCTCTTTCGCAATTAAATTCTACTATGATTTTCAAGTCGATATTACAACTTTTTCTTTCAATTCTTTTATTTGGAGGGCAAATATGCAGAGTGGCCTAACCCACAAAATCCTGAATTTTAGAACAGTGATACGCAAAGTGGGATAAGCGACAGCGTTTCGCCTATGTATGTACTGAACAAGGAATTGCTCAGTCGTTTATGCCACTCTAGCGCAAACAAAAGAGTGGGGCTTCCTGCCTGGCTGTGGCATAATCGCAGCAGCAGGTGCATGTTACCATGACAACGATGAGCTGTTGCATCACAGTACAGAGTTGCATCATGCTTGCACTATACATTAGTTTGACGGCAAGCTCATTAGCATTGCTGCTGAAATTGGTACGTTCGTAAACATTTGGTAAGTTCTGTACCAAATGTCACTTTGTTGAAATTGTTGTTCAACGTTAGCCTGAAGCGGCGAATTTTGGTACGTTTCAGAAATTTTTATAATATATTTAAGAAATTTGACCCTATCAATCAATTTAAGCCTTATTTTTGGCAATTACCAGACTTTTTATGTAAATGGGAGGTAAATTGAACAAACTGTGTGATCAAATAAAGTGACGCAACGCGTTTGTTACCAGTTAGAAGTTTAGAACTCATCGCATCGTCACCAGTGTAGCGCTACACTTCTACAGTCTAATGTTTTATGTGCACATTTGATATAAATATAGAGTGTTAACAATTTTAATGCAATGCTAGTTTTTAATTTGCTAAAATTACTTATCCATGATATCGTTTTGTTCACTCAGACTGACAAGCATTTGAGTAATGAGTGTGCTTGATCTGTTTTGAACTCGTTGAGTATTGGTTCGGCTTCTGCACGTTTCTGTGGCTTATTCACCGCCTAATTTACTGTCACCTGTCAGTGAGATTGTGAGAGTCAGTTAGGCCGCTGTCCCACGGGGACCAAATGGTAACGTTTCATCGTAATCATCTACAGTCAGCGGCACTACTCGGCGTGTCCAGGGCCGAGTAGTGCCACTAGGTTAAAAGATGCCAGATCTGGTTCCAAAAGAGCTAAATTGGCAACACTGTGCAGTGTTGCCAAATTATTTTGGCGGAAAAGTGCCAGATTTGAAATGAAAAGATGCTAAAAAAGAGCTAAAATAATTTGATTTGATGCTAAAAAAAGAGCTCAACATATTTATTAATATATTACAGATATTGTTCATCATTTTAAGTGGAATTTGATGGCCATTGATAACTTCATAAGCCTTACAGTGAGCACCCTGTCTAGAAAAAGAGTAGGCAAAGCATTTATACGTTTCTGCGATTACTAATTGTGGTGAATGACACACATCTCACAAGAATTAATGAGGGAACGTCCTCTTTCAACTTTTTAAACACACCTTTGTTCACACACACACACACACACACACACTCCTACCATAAGACTGGCATTGCTGTTACCTATGGCAATCAGGTTAGTTCTGTTCAATTTGCAAGCTCACTTTTCAATGCGTCAACAATGCTGTATGCATCACAATTAGTCTTTCAATCGGAATTAAAAAGGTGTGACCCAGTTTTTTCAGGCTTTCGCTAAAATGAATGTTCAAAATGTTCACAATTGTATGCACAGATATATCATGTCTGTAACCAATTCGTCTTTGAAGTGTAGGTCATGAACATTTTTATCACAGCAATGCATTTACTTCCATGCATTCTTATCCTTAATACGACTTTGCTACCTTTCACGACATGCTTGCACAGATCTATCAAATGGTCTCAATTGTTGACTGACATGTGAAAAACTAAATAGAGTGTCAGCTTATCTTCAACATATGCAGCCCCATTAGATTTTGATTTAAAGAATTGAGTTATTGGATACTATTAAAAGGCACAGATGCTTCAATGTTTCAGCGTGTCTTGTTAGTAAACAATATTTTGTACCTATTTCACATCTGCAAAATAAGCAGTTAGCCTTTGAACTATCTCCTGGTACCTCACGTAATCACTTTAAATTGTTTCATTTACAACTATTCTTTTATGAACCTTTGAGTGTGATTTTTTCATGCTTTCACTCATTTTGATGGGTTGTTTTGTATTATTTTAAAAAGAAAGATGCATTCAAACAGATGAAATTTAATTAGAGTGAAATTGAACATGGAGTTGAATAATTACTATGGGCACAAAACAGCAGATAAATTTATTCCTCAGCAACACCAACCAGTTCCAACTCTTCAGTACGACACTGTCGACTACGGCTGTGATAATGACCATGGTATAATAATGACACTGGTGACCAAACTGCAGAAAACCGACAACGGACAAACCGTCGTTGAACCGATATTTCGTTAAAACATCGTCTTAACGCGTAACAACTCTGTCAAAGCTGGCTGGCAATGCAAGTATTTAAACGAACTTTCAGCGAAACCTTTTGAAGTTAATTCAAACATGTAAATTCGTACATTTTACATATTAGCATTATCAAATTATACTATTTAAAAAAAGATACTAAAAATGTGGTGCATTATTTTTCTTGGAACCAGATTTTGTGCCAGATGCCAGATGGTGAAAACTTGGGGCTAAATGGGGTTAAAAGATGCCAGATCTGGTTCCAAAAGAGCTAAATTGGCAGCACTGGTTACTTATGCGCCACCCTGTATAATAGATCCGGACTCCTGATGCTTTAAACAACCTGGTAAATAAACTAAATACGGCGAAGTTCTCCCTTATTATTAACGAAACAACAGATGTTTCTATTTTCAACCAACTTGCAGATCTTCTGGTTACCACTATTTCCCTATCTGCGTAAATTGCATTATGACATTTTTTTGCAGGTTCCAGAGAACCGTCACAACCAAACCCCACTGAATATTCAGAATAAAAAACATTTCATCATACTATAAATGGCCACAGAGCGTGAAAGGCAGTGTTTTGTTCTACAGTGGGAATCTCACCATAGCGTGTAACTTATGTAATCAATAAGAAAGTGAAAGCAGGAATTGCTTTGCTAGATAAAAGAAACAAGCATGTACCTGCTAAAAATTCTTTACCTGAGATGAAGAAAAGTATCAACAATTCTTATTAATTTCCCATAGTACATATCCCACTCCAGTGATAGTGCTAAATTATATTTCAGTCCTGATCTTACCTACTCAAAAATGCATTCGTTGTACACGGAGAGAAATCTTGATCATGCCGTCAACTCATTCGTTTTCATGACAGAACTCAAAAAATGCAACGTAGGAATACA
Source organism: Platorchestia sp. MABIK (assembly GCA_014220935.1). NCBI lineage: Eukaryota > Metazoa > Arthropoda > Malacostraca > Amphipoda > Talitridae > Platorchestia > Platorchestia sp. MABIK. The sequence goes on along the minus strand of JACJUY010001906.1, from coordinate 110,504 downwards.
GTTGCCAAAGAAAGACACGTGTGCTAGATGAGATGAGTTCAAGATGAAAATAAAGCAAACCTAGGTGTTGAAGAGAGAAGACGTAGAAATAAAAAAGTCCATAAGGAGCAGATTACACGTGTTGAACTTGCCCTCAAGTAACTAAAGGAAACAGAAGAGGAATCTCACCAGCCTAGTTCCCGCCTACTGTGCATTACGTTTGACCGGGAGGAAACTCAGCCGATTCCTTACCTCGACATTTCTGTTGCTTTTTATGCAAGGCAAATGTGGTTGTACAACCTCGGAATAAATACATGACATGAAAAGGGCCACATTTCTGTCTAGCAAGAGATCGAAGGAAAGCGAGGAAGTTGTGAGATCGGTTCCTCTGGTTTAACTTTCCTACAGAAAAATCATCTTCATAATTACGACAAGATTCACACATTTTAAGACTGTTGTGGCGTACAAAACCGCAATAAAAACATTGTCGCTTCCTTCATGTTTATCTGTATGAGTACTCACATGAAGGACAAGTTTATCGATGTCCCAAGCCCCAGTCATACCTCCCGTTTTGGACGGTCGACATAAAAGGAAACAAATTTAGCTGGTTGAAACTGAAATGGCTGGAAGTTTCCCAGAAAAACGAGTGCTTGATGCACTACAAGTATTCCAGCGCTCACCACAAGGAACTTGGTGCTATTGACTTCAGCAAACGCAACAAGCTTTTTTGTTATCTTTCATCATCCTTCGCTGAGAAATGATTTAATTGTGTGACAGATAGAGGAGTAAAAAATATTTAGAGTGTGTCAAATATTTAGATGTGTCAAAATCCACTGAAAACATTTTGTAATCATTTTGCTTGTTTTCTGTGTAGATAATGGTGGATTGCAGTGTTGTGATTTCTTAAACTAAATCTAAAAAATAAAATCTTTATCACTCTAATCCTTACGTAACGTGTCACTAGAAGGAAAAGATACGATTGTGTTCACTATTCTGTACATGAAAATATGGTAGATCTCTAACCAATACAATTATTTGCCTTCTCTATACCTACGCATATGCCTCACTGTAGTTTCAAATTGTTTAACACTTGAATTGAAATTTGTTTTCATAGATTATTAAACACCTGCATGCACTATACGCCATAAGAGTTGATTAGTTAGTGTAATAGAGGGTGTTCCAGAACAAGAGGTGAAAATTGCACATCAAGGAGAAAATGGCAAAGTAAGCACTTTTTTTCTACGAAATTTGCCAGCAAATATTTCGGTTTTTGAAATATCAGCTGTTTATTATGTTAAAGGATGAAATTTAATGATACAATTACTCGCAATATTTATTCTGAATCTACGCGTCAAACACTTTTATTTCATGAGAGCTTAGAATAATAAAATTTAGTTCTAGGGACATATGGTAAAACAGTTTCAGCGAGGACACTAGAAGTTCCTTGTTGATGCTACACCCATTAGATCTGAAGAATATCTCGTGGCCAGGATTGCTCTGCTGGTGAGATTTCTGAAATGCCCGACGTGTTTCCTAATATCCGGTAGTCGCAAAGACCAAGATGTAAAAAGTGCATTTATGCAACTCATTTCGAACAATTTTGTAAAGTAAACTCTACATAAATATCGCTAGTAATTGTGCCATTAAATTTAATCAATCCGTTAAAACAATAAACGGCTATTATCTCAAAAACCTGAATTTTTTGGAGAACTTCATAGAAGAAAAAGTGTTGATTCAGCCATCTTTTACTACGTTTGTAATTTTGTATTTCTTCTTCGAAAACACTCTGTATATTCAATTTGCGTTGAATCAAAGACCATCATTAAAATACTCAAGAAATATAATAGAGAAAGCATTAATCTGCTGTTTAGGCCACTCTACCCCAGCACGCATGGCGCGGCGCAGCAGGACAATACATACGCGCTGCTGGTTAGGCCACTCTGCCTGAAAGACATCTATGCCGCTTGGTGGTGAAATGATCGCTTAGCCCACTCTGCCAGTTTTGACCCCTGATTTGTGGGTTACTCCACTCTGCATATTTGCCCCCCATTTCATAGTACAAATAAACTCTTAATTTTGAATTTCATTTTATATACAAGCTCAAATTAAACGGCAATGAAGTGTAAAGACCTCTTGTATTCAATTAAGATGTTAAACATGCGCCATGTTCTGTTCTATATTTCTTTCTTTTAAACTCAACCAGAATTACGACTATCAAATTTTCAGATATGTAAGTACAATCATCTTAGATTTCCTGCAAACTGGTAATTTGATTATTTTTACTGTGCATAACTTTCCACGTCTTAGATTAACCAACTAAGAGAATTTTTGTCCAAATTTCTAGTCACTGCGCCCAGTACAAATACGTGTGTTAAATTAGGATAGATTCACTTTCAGAATAGCGTTCTGCTGAAATTTAGCTCAGACTGGTTTCTATTTCTAAAAGGTCGACTCTTGAGAATCTCACTCGTAAGATGAAAAGGAAAACTAATGTTAAGATGCTCATTGTGTATTGCAATGGATTGTGTATTGCAACAAACAATGTACATTTTAACCTTAGTTATCCTTTTAATCTCATGCGTGAGACGTGTTTCTGTTTTAGCTTTTCAGTTGAAGTCGTTTCGTTAGAGTGAGAGAATTTTTACACAAATTTCCGCTCATTGCGGTTCAGGACTAATATTTGGGCTAAATTAAGGTTTGCGTTTGTTAAATTAGTGTATTAGCGTTAAATTTTCTTCATTTTATTTCATACATGCGATTTTCAACAGATGTACAAATTATTGACATTTTTCGGATATCCAACCGAAGATGAGGCGAGAGCATGATTGTTCTGTTTGAACAATTTGGCTTCTGTCTTAACTATGATAAACTTGAAGTGTGCTTAAGAAATAATCTTCCCCTTACTCTGCAGAGGAATTTTTTTGTAATTTGCCGCTTTCAACATGTTGATTTATCCTCATATTTCTAACCGTACAAACACCAAACACAAAACAAACATTCCGTGTGTAAATATTTTCCGTAAAGAGGCATTATTCTTTAGCGGTACTTCGGGACAAGACAATTGAATGCTAACTCTTATTTTACATCTCAAAAAATTTGGTTATCTCTGTAAAAATCAGGGTTTGAAATAACTTGGGTGTTTTAAAACACCCTGCCAACCTGTTTTGTTTTGTTTTTGTTTTATTGGGTTTTATAGGGCTTTATTAGGTTTTATCAGGTTTTACAGGGTTGTATTGGTTTTTTGTTTTTTCCATTGGGTTACGGTATACTAAATTCTACTCATAAGTAATTGTATTGATGCACACATGGATGACGTGTGTGCAGTGCAAGTACAGCTTATGATACTCCAGTCAAAAGCAGTAGCTGCGACCCCATCATGAGTATGATTCGTTAACTTATAAATTTCTGATTTCAGGCTCTAAGTTTTACTGTCAGTGTCGTCAAGTGTGTCATGATGCCACAGGCTCGGCATCTCCATTTGTTTTTTTGTCCTACTAGTTTTCTGTCTACAATATCCTTTTCTTCTGCATGCATTAGCATTAACTACAGTGAAGGTTATTGCCCCACGACGAGTAAAACGCGGTAGAACTTTTGAGTTCCTTGTTCTTTCACGCTTCTCAAGAAGACAAAGAAAAACAAATGTTCAACTGGGAAAATTTTTCTTTGGTTCAAATACCTATTTTAATGTGACAGAAAGTAAAGAGTTCCACAAGTTCTGTTCAGTGGTACGACCTGGATACATACTGCCAGACCATACCGGCAGCCGGCATTGTCTGTGACAATGCTTGGTATAGGTTTGAGGCAGGGCAAGCTCAAATGCTCCTTAAAATATTCAAATACCTGAGGCCAAATGCTGATCTCTACGATGATGCAATTAAGACTACCACTGCCAGAAGTGACTTCCACATGATGGTACAAAGTTTGTTGTACAACCAATAGGAAGTAATTGAGATTCGCATTAGATTCAATATGTTAAGTTTGAAAATGAAGCCGATAAAAAACAAAAAAACCAGCATTGTGCCTGGAGAGGAATTGTGCATTAATATGTGACTTCAAATAAAAGAATCACTGGATGGGTGTTTTTAACGTTTTTGTGTGTTTTTTCTTATTTTGGGTAAGTTTTTTAATGCCAACCCTGGTAATAATGGAGGATTCGACATCCATGAATGCATCTAAATAAATTTTTACTACAGATTATGGGTATGACATTTGCCTAGTATTGTCGTCATGCATTTTTGAGTTAATAAACACATTTATTTTTCTTTCATGGGAAAAGGTAGGAGCGATGTTGCAATAACTAAAAACTTGTGCCCTAACGCCGCTTCAAGTTTACATTTGGGTTTAAATTATATTTGTTGAATAGAAATAACATATAAGACTAAAATACTCATTTGAACTCACATTTCTTTCTGCCTTCCGTGTCTCAGTTAAAGTTAATTGGAGAACAATGCGTTCGCAATAAAAGTTTCACTATGATTTATCAAATCAGACCCCATTTCAACATATAATCAGTAAAATGAAAGGCAACTCACAAATTACGATCTAGTAATTATATTGAACGAGGGGTGTGCGAATTATTTCGTCGCCAGCTGTACGTTTTTGTACTTGTTCAGTTTGGGCAACGATTGCTTTTTATATAGGACGCTGCTTTGCTGTTAACAAATTTGTCTTCACCTATCTGTGCCTGATGTTAGCAAAGTAGAGAGATCATCTGAATGTGTGTAATGTAATCTCAGAGATAGCGCTTTGATTCTGTAAGAAAATGAAAAAAGATTAATGAAAATGTATAGGCGGAACTGAAGTAGTGATTACATTTTTCAAAATAATGACTAAGAAACATATTTGATATTCAATCATGTTAATTTACTTAGCTCAAGATCCGTTCTATTAATTTTTGTTGATATACCAATAGTATTGTATTTTTCTAGTAATCTTATATTAGTACAATCGGATGTTTCGAGGTAAAGTTGGTGGGATTCCAAATAAAACACACAGTTGGCGACGAAATTATTCGTACACCACTCGTCTGTTAAAACTTTCTAGAAAAACTCAAAAACTATTGTTGCCACAGGCCTAAGATTTTCCCAGGGTATAGAGCACATATTAGTGACAATAATACGAAGCTTCTAGAACAAAATGTTATTTATGAAAGATTTAACAAGCTGAACTTCAGAAACACAGAAACATACAATTATTCACATAATTGAGAACATAACATTTCATTGAGAAGTATTTACCGTTATACATATTTTATCGACAAAAAAATTGTGTCTAAAATGTTCTTGAACTTTCAAGATGTGAGATCATTCTAGAAAATTGTGCCAGAGCTAACGGAAAGCCAGAGGAGTAGAGCTTTGTCATTCGTACACTAGCGCCACGACGGGAAAACTGAGGAACTCGGTGTGGACCTCAGACAGAAGATTATTGACTGCCACAAAGCTGGAAATAGTTATGGTGACATATCTAAGAGCTTGAGCATCCCAAGATCTACAATAGAATCTGGTTAAAAAAAGTTTACTAAGTTTGGTACTGTAGAAACTTTGCCTGGGCGTGGTCGCAAACAAAAACTCTCGGCGAGAACTTCTCGAAAATTGTGTTGTGCCGACCTCAAAGGACTCCACTCCACAAACCATGTCATGTTGCTGCTCGCTTGAACTTTGCTAAGTCACACTTGGTGAAGGACAGGCTTTTGGGAGAGAGTATTCTGGAGTGACGAAACCGAAATCGAACTTTCAGGGCACAATGACGTGAAGAAGGTTTGGCTAAAGAATGGTGAAGCTTTCCTGCCGAAGAACACTGTGCCAACAGTTAAACACGGACGTGGATCACTGATGTTTTGAGGTTGTTTTGCTGCATCGGGTACTGGAAAATTGGTTGCAATTGAAGGGAAGATGAACTCGACTGTATTTCTATTTTGGACGAAAACCTGAAGGTTTCAGCTAATAGTTTGGGACTTGGAAGGCGGTGGGTATTTCAACAAGAAAATGACCCAAAGCACACGGCCAAGTCTACAACTAGCTAGCTCCAAAGAAATAAGAAAAATGTGCTGCCATTAGTCCTAATCTCAATCCCATTGAAAATTTGTGGCAGGAATTAAAAGTCAACATCAACAAGAGAGCTCCAAAGAATCTTCAGGAATTGAAACGCATCGAAAAATGAAACGCATAGAAGAATGGAAAAATATTTCATATGAAACTACTAAAAAGCATGTCAAAGACTATAGTAAAAGGCTTTCAAATGTAATGAAGATGAAGGGTCATGCATTTGATTATCAAAAATGTACTCAAATGGTAGATTCACCTCAATAAAGTGTAAGACTACTCACTGTATGAATAATTTTGTCTTATCGTGTTTCTGAAGTTCAGCTTGTTAAATCTTTCAAAAATAATATTTTGTTTGAGAAACTCAGTTTTATTGTCAATAATACGTGCTTCACACCCTGTGAAAATTATATGCCTGTTGCAACCATAGTTTTTGAGTAATTCAAAAAGGTTTTGAAAGACGAGGGGTGTGTGAATTATTTCGTAGCCAGCTGTACGTGTTTGTACTTGTTCAGTTTGGGCAACGCTTGCTTTTTATATAGGATGCTGCTTTGCTGTTAACAAATTTGTCTTCACTTATCTGTGCCTGATGTAAGCACCACAAACCTTGGCAGCAACTTCACTCAAACAGTAGAAATAAATTGTGTGATGCTGGACCATGCAATTTGGGAGGTCTTCTTTTCAAAAGTTCGTTATATCAACAATAGCTTCTCTTCTCTGATAATCGTTGTTTTGATGATGCTTTTGATCTATGATGTTAAACAATTTCAAGCGCTAGCTCTTCACTAAAGCAATATGTTTGTACAAATGTACTTCATATTATATTATTTTTTCATCGTCATGCATACAAATATTGAATGCATGTTTTTTTAAATTTCTTGGCAGTGACGCCACCGTGGCGTTACCGCACTTGTAAATTCACTGTTTCTTCAGCAGGTAAGTATCTTATTTACACAACAATCATGAATGTTGTTTCACTTTTGAGATACGTTTGAGTCAACCAAAGTTCTTGCTTCGTAAGCTGCGAGCTAGAAACGCGAACATTACAGTAATTCAAAGAAGAAATTTCAGATCCATTTCTGTAGGTGTCAAAAAAAACTTTTGACAGTACCCTAATAACTTCGAGAGTTGTTCCACTTAAAAACTGGAAAAAATGCTTATAAAGCGTATAAATAGGCACATAAAAACACCGAGTCTTTAACATCTGCTAGCAAAGAGCGGTGTCAGTGTAACTCAATATCAGGCCTAAGACGGCCAGAACTTAATCATTAATTGGGCAATTGAGTTCTCTGTCGATACTTCACTTTTCCGATACGTTCATATTCGAGTATGGGTCTACTTTAATTGATTTTGTACTAATACACTAAGAGCACAAATGAGAAAATTGTGTTTCACTGCAACAGGTAAAACCTGATGTAGAACTTGGTGAAAACTTTTATCTACTTCAGGTCATGAAGAGCTTTTTGGTGAAGCAGCTTGCCTTTAACTCACAAATATCGAATGAAACAATTCATGGGGAAAGATTCTTTGGAGCGCGTTAAAATATGATTTTAAGTGTCCCGTGGTCGATATGAATAACAGAAGCCTCCAGGCCGAAAGAACATGGAGGAAAACTCTCCAGCTGAATTTGTTATTGGAGACCATTTCACCAGTTGCTCCACGATTGTGTATCACTTTATGACTGTTGATAGCTATCGCAATGAACTCTTCAATTTTTTATGAGATTACGTTATATTTTATTATAAATCATCTAACACAATAGCGAAAATTGATTAGATTACGTAAACACCAAAACAAATTTTACTTATAGGGAAACTTCTGAACCTCAATTTTTTCTTACGGTTGAACAGAAGTAAAAATAACTTTAACAAATACTGTTTATTTTCATTTCAATACTTTCCATTAACTTTGATTTTTGAACAGCGAACAATCAAATTTGGAGAAATAAAAATTGTGACGATTTTTTTTTCCTTACTATCATAATTCAAGATTTTGTGGTAAAAATAATTTCATTTCATAAAAACATCCTCAACTAAGACTTTAATTTTCATGTCTCATTGGCTTCGACAACAAATCTCAACGGGCTGCATTTTCCCCACGAGAGTTATCCATAAAAGAGAGCTCCAGCTAAAATTTTCGGCACCGTGTGAAATTTTTCCCCTCCATTAGCAACCTATTTTGTTTAGCTTCACGCAATATCTTTCCTAAACGTTTCATTCACATTGTTCTGGACTGAAGGTGAGAAAACGGGGAATCCATATTACGAGATATAACATCGCTCATAGAACCAGTTCAGTAGCAGCCGTACTTTTAATCCCAAAAAACAGTTTTGCAATCCGAATCAGATATTTACTTTTCATCTGAGCACGTTCTGTCATAATTTTTCACAAAAACTCTGAAATGCACATGCAAATGGGTCTTTTGAGACATTTTATAGCTGGCGGCACTTGAAAATAAATGTCCAAATGTCTCCTTCAGAATGACTGAGGCCATTGGTTGCAACAATCTCAAAATTGCTGAAAATAAAACCGTCTTCGAGTACTTTGTGGGATTTTCTGTGAACTTATTTCTTGAACAGAAAGAAATTGAGGTCGCATCTTATTTGCCAATTTGAAAGTTGAGGTAGAGTTACCAGGTTTACCGGCAGAACAATTCATCATTTAGTTCCAGTGAGATCGGGTAGATGGAGTGGAGGTGGCAAGAATACAAGAGCTGAACAAAAGAGAACGATATTGGGTTGAGCTTGAAGGTAAGGTTTGCATCATTTGAGTTGGTTCAGTATTTGCAAATAAATCTATGTAGGGCTAAGTACAGCGAAGCTTCATTTATAAGTGAACTAGAAAATATATTTCTGTGATATCAGTACTTTTTATCATTTGATTGTTCAAGAATGAAGTGTGCCATGCTCCATGAGGATGCCATGGGGAACGTGTTCATGCATTTTGTTCAATCCTAACAGCACAACAGAAAGCTGCTGATTTATCCTTTTGCGGAGAGCTGACGATGAATAAAAAATATTTGACATGTTTGTTCAACAATATTGTAGCAATTTATCGGTAGATACGACAAATTTGTTCATGCACCAGTCATACATGAATACGGTGATTTATTTAATGGAATCTAAGGCTCAAAACATTTGTGTACGATACGACGTGCATAGAAATGAATATAAACCCCGAATTTGAAAACATTGAACATGTGGGAAAATTGTTACAAAATTATGTAGTAATCAAAGGTAGATAATTAATATCATTTGTGACTCACGAAAAAACAAGCAGAATCACGATAGTAACTGCCAATACCTGGATATTTTGTCTTAATGTTACCATGAACCCTCGTTTGCGACAGCTTGTGAAGAAGTGTGGTGAAGGAATTCTCCAACTTGCTTCAGTAATTAGTTACACGTTTGAATAACCGCAGTTTTTCATTCAAACTATAGTACTATTTATTTGAACTTCAAATTACCGCTCTCCAATTGAAAAATATTCAAGTCTGGACTAATAGAAGGTCGTAGAAGGGTTGCAAATATTTGCTGAATCCGAGCAGCCCCTTAATTTCAGACGTATGTTGGAGCCACTATCTTCTGGGAAAGCAAATCTCCAATAGTTCGTTATCTTTATCCAGTATCTCGATATATTTTCCCGATTTCTTCATTACCTTCGTATAAATAAATTTATTTTCATGTTATCGCGAAGCCCAAAATATTATGGAACCACCTCTGTTCTTTACAGTTGTCCCTGTTATCTTTGAGAAGCTCCACCAGTCTTGCGGCAAATCTCCTTTGCGTCATTAAGACCAAAATAATAATTTGTCTTTCATTAGATCGTAGTTCTCGTCCCTAAACGAGCTTTCTGTTGCCCAGTGATGTTCTGGCAAAAATAAAGTAGGCAAATATAGACTTGGTTCATGAAATCTTCAGTTGTGATCGATTTTCATTCAATTCGTTCATATTTAAAAATGCTATACTCTGCAAGTAAGTAATGGCGATACCTAAAGTAGTTCGTCTCCGACGATCTCTCAAAACAAAATTTTTCAATTCGAGTCAAAAGCTCAGCGATGGTGTTGTGCATTTCACAATGACAATTTTGGTTTTCTTCTATTTTCTACCATACTTTCTCTTGTGCTCAACTACTTGCAGAACTTCTTTATAAATAGGTTATACCGTTGATTTAAGTTTAGTCTAGTATTATGAAATTTTAAGCAATGGAAGTAATTTATGCATCACATGTAACACATTTGCTTTACACCCTTTTTTTCTCGTAAATCCACTGAGTGAATATTGAGGAACGCTACTCGCTAGAAATAAATGCTAAATTCACTTTTGAAACTTCAAAATAATTCTTCAAAACGATTATCAAAATTGGACGAATAATTTTGTCTTCTTTAGTATTGCAATATTTTCTACTTATATTTTACCAAATTTATCAAGCTTTGTGAAAGTGAAGCTTCGTATTTTTATCAAATGAATTTACGTTATGCCCTATGGGTGTTTGAATATTTTTTAACTGAAAGTTCGTACTTTGATTTGTTTATGAAAGTATCTGATTGAAAAAATAACGAATAATGCCAAAAATTGAAAAGGACCCGCATACTATTGTGAAAGCAGCACGAGCCAATATATCGTGATTTTGCGATGCTCACGTGTAATTTAAGGACACAATTGTAAAATCTATATATTAATTCGCTTAAAACTAAATTCGTGTGTAACGCTCACTATCCGAGTTTACGATATCATGGATACCGAATTCCTGAGTGTTGCGATTTTTGGTTGGCATGTAAATTGAGTTGAACAAGTTTCTGAACATATTTTGGGGCTGCTAGTAACCACCGCAAAGGGCTTGAAATTTGCTTACATTGTCGGTTGAAGTTATGGCCAGGCATTTCTTGTTTTTCCCTGCTGTAAATGAGAACACATATAATTTATCTCAGCACGAAACTGAGCCATCAATAAGGAAATTGTGATTCATCGACACGAATACCTTGTGTGTAAATTCATACTTCAGGACACGCACTAGCTGGCAGGTCAATTAATGTGTAAAGAGGTTAGGCTTTTCGGAGCAGCATCTCTCACCGTAACCGCACAGCTCGGATCTGGCTCCATCAAACTTTCAATTATTCAGGTCTCTCAAAGACTGGGGTGCGGTAAAGGAAACCACCATTGACCTTCCTCCTGTTCAGACAAATGATTCAAACATTCGGTGATGTATCTTAATTTTTTATTTCATGAGGGTTAGCTATATGTTCGTGCTACAAATTTTTTACATTGAAAGGATTTTTGAATCATTCAATATTTGGATCCATATTTAAATATTTTGCTCATCTAATGTCGTTAATTATATCAAAATTGTTTTAGTCTTTTCTCGCTCATGCGGATTAGCAATCGTTATCAACGTAGTGTGTAAACTATATGTAAGATGTTTTTAGATAACTCCAAACTTCTCTTTACAGATGATGCCATCACCATCGACCTGTGAGCACGCGTCGACAAGCGAAGTCCTTGGAAATTCCAATGGTGTTCTCAGGGTTTGCGAAGAGGCTAATTTCACGAAGTATATACATACATTTACCAGGCTTCTCCTCCCTTCGGGAGGGTAACCGACAGCAGGCCACAATCAATCACCCTTAGTCACTCTTAGTCACTAGGAGGCGAGAGATGCAGCATTGGCCGCATTAGAACTGCCCGGATCAGTAGCAGCCCAGCACAACCATCTTCCACAGTCAGGCCCAACAGCCATCGCTGTTTTACCCCAACCGCTTCATTGAGTGCAGCCCCTCCCCCTGCACAAGACGAGTCAACCCCATCACACGTGGGCAGGCGTCCAGTGACAGCGTCAAAAAATAAAATTACCTCCTTATGCACTGCTTCCACTCACTTCTGTACGCAGTCATCCTTCTCGCCACGTCCACAGTCAGACCCCTCTCATACAAAACACGTTTCACCCCATCCATCCAACTCATCCGTGGCCTACCTCGCAGTCTAATACCACTCACTTTCGACGTAAAAATCTTTTTCACCAATTGCTCTACATTCATTCTTTCAACATACCCAAACCATCTAAGCACTCTTTCATCCACTCGCCAGCTCATCTTTTTGACAACACCCGTCTGCCCTCTAACCAACTCATTCCTGGTTCTATCTCTTCTTGTTATTCCTTACATGCTCATCAAACACTTCTGTAGTGTCGTATCTTTCGGCACTACTAGAGGTATTGTAGCAGAAGCTTTAACTTCACTTCAGTTCCCTAAGCCGTAAACAAGGGAGAAGGAAAAGTAAACGTACAGCAACGTTTCTAATCTTATACTGCTTAGATCGGTGACAGACCTTCCTTAAAACTAGTCGTGCCCGGAAGTCAAACAAGGACTTTCCGGGGCTTGTAAAGGTCGTAAAGGCAAGGTACCATAAAGGACTTCTGTCGGTCAATTCCGGCCGTTTATGACACTTCCGGCTCCGAGACATGCGAAACCCAGCGAAACAAAGATATCCGGCGGTGCTCACTTTACAAGGGACATCCTGAGATATAACAACTTCAGAACGATTACTTTCTCCCAATTGATAGAACGATTACTTTCTCCCAATTGATAGAACGATTACTTTCTCCCAATTGATAGAACGATTACTTTATTCCAATTGAAAGAACGATAACTATCTCCCAATTGATAGAACGATTCCTTTCTTACAATTGATAGAACGATTACTTTCTCCCAATTGATAAAACGACCACTTTCTCCCAGTTGAAGGAACGATTACTGGCTCCCAATTGATAGAACGATTAATTTTTCCCAATTGATAGAACGATTACTTTCACCCAATTATTGATAGAACAATTACTTTCTCTTAATTGATGAAATTTAACGTTGCTTAACTATTCACTACTTGCTACGGAAGTGGCATACTTCGCTGAAATCTGATTAGCATTCCACGATTTTTGCCTCTTATTAACAATTCACTATTCTTTCACAGTTGCTTTCCCTAAACGATAAAAGACGGGAAGCTCGAGGTCGGCACGACTCTCGGACCACAGTGGATCCGCAGTCCGTCTCTCGAGCGCGGACAGATCGCGTTGTCTACTGTCCCGCTACCACCAGCACGGACCTTGTGTCCCTGAAAAACTTTGTTCGTGCTAAAAGATATTAAGTTTTAATTTTGGTGCAAATACTACTAATATTACTTAGTTTCGTTCCGAGCCCGTTTCTTTCTATGCCTTTCCTGGAAATATTTTTTGTTACGAGTAAACTTTAGTGTGAAAGATTTAAAAGTCTATCCGTGCAAAAAGTCTTTCTTCAGGTTTTCCGCTGGTCCTTAAGTTATGATTAGGATTGTACGATTAGCTTCGCCGGCAAACGAGAGACGCATGTGATGCGAGTGGCTATCAACGGAGGCAAGACAATTTCTTATGGGTGTTTCCGTTTTTGGCAACTTTCATCGTGAAAAAATGCCTTCGCTCCTATCGGCTACTATTTCAGGACATATATTTCCCTGTAATTGAGGTTGTACGATGTAAAATCACAAATGCTGTTCACCGAACATTTGAAAATTTGAGCATATAAGAATAAGTTTTTAACAAAGCAAAATTTAATGATGTCAAGTATATCAAACAAAATTTTCATTGAACCAAAGAGTGGTAAAAAGCTGAAATGAAATCCCATAGAAGTTGGAAATAATTTTTATTTCATGCTCATAATGAAAACAGTTGAAATCGACATTCGCATTCCTATTTTGAAATTTTAAACGTTATTGCAAATTAAACTTTGCTAGGCCACGTCTGATTGCTAACTCCCGAAACTCAGTGTGATGGCGTTATCACAGTCAATGTGGAGGCTTTATCGTGTTCAGTGCGATGGTTGTGCCAGACAAAATTGAAGAAAACACTGGACAGTAAATGTCGCAGTAGCAGCACCGTCCGTGTGATGTTCTCCTACTCAGTATGATGGAAGTGCAATTTTTTAACTGCAAAAAGAAATTCATCATTTTTCAAGGCTAAATTTAGTCCATTAGGTGCATCAATTATTTTCTGTATTATGAAACTATCTATTCCTTATTTTGCTTAGTAGTTTGATTGAAAATGTGTTATTTTTTTCCTTCAGAACGCAACGCATCAATTGTGCTTGCAATATTAATTTTGATGCCACGGTTTTAATAGTTTTTAATTCGATCGCACATGATAACTTGCATGATTCAAAAGAACTGCGAAAGCTTTATTTATTACTGTTCAAGACCAAGCTATTTCCATATTTAAGCAACAGCAATAATTAAAAAAAAAACTCGTATTGTCCATTAAAGATCCAACTTTGTTTGACTGAGATTTTATCGCAACTGATAACATGAGTCATTTTGAGATCGAGCACGACACTGCTTTACAACAGCAGTAAATTACTGGAGCATGGTGAACAGTTTAGAAAATCATTCTAATAAATCACCTTCTTAGAAGACAGCTAGTATGAACATTTTTGTGCATTCTGTGTTTCATTAGTTTGTGATTTACAGATATAAACATTAGATACTCGTTTGGGAACTAGTTTATATCTCGCTCACTACGCGGAAGTTCATTTAATTACATTGGTCTTGAATAATATTATTGTCACTATTTCATGAACATCATTTTCTTCAATATCTTTTCCAGGTCAGGATGTAAACAAGTATGTAGGGGTTATAGAACTCAAGAGAAAGCTTTCTTATGTGTTACTGTAAAACCTTTTTTTTTATTGTGTGTTACCTGTAACCAAAGTTCTGTACCGCAAGCAGAAACTAGGTCGTGAACAGTCGTGAAGTCAAAATGACTGTTAATCGACTGTTACTAGGCACCTCTACTGGCTTATTTATTGCCTCGTCAGTGGTATAGTTATTTACAATTGGACTTTAGGAAATTTTTTTTGCCTTTTATCCCCTTATTTCACACCACGTGCGTAAGGAGTTTGTGTCTTGGCGTATTACAAATGACTGACAAAAAGGAAGAGTTGCATAAAGATTCGCAGCTTCTCAGGTGTCGCATAAATTATTCAATAGGGAAATAAGTGGATCAGTAATTGATGTTTTTATATGCATCAAGACCACTTCAGTGAGGCTTCAGTGAATTTATTTTTACCATCCAAACGTGATGATATTCCAACATTTTAGTACGCACTGCATCGCGGAACCATTTACAGATAACATAGATTTCTTTGAAATAAGAATCATATTGCACATGATCATGTTTACTCCTGGTAAGCGATGCAGGACGAGGTGCTGTTATCGTGTCCAAAATGACTTCAGTGCAACTCTACCAAATTATATTTAACCTTTTTCGAGGAGACCAGTGAAATTTACAGACCATGATGTCAGGCACGCTGCTTTTTTTAATTTTTTTCATACAATCGTCTTGCTCAAAACGAACTGGTGAGGTGAACAAGTTCGGAACATATGGAGGCAATGTTCCAGCACCAGGGCAGAGTCCTGGACCACCAGCAGACACCTTGGACTTTCTCAGCAATGAAGAAAATCCCACAACAACTGATGAAATTCACCAAATAAATCATCCGATGAACATTGAAAATTTGACTTCACGCTTCGTCACTGTCGGCGAAAGTTCGGATGCAGAAAAAGAAGCGCGCCGCATTAAGGCTAGTGACAAGGAGTCAGAGCAAGGGCCGATAATGAGATCACTTCTTGCTTCCTCACTAAATCACTCCAAAAAAGAAGACGTGAGATTATTTGAGCCCTTGACACTCAGAAAAAGTAAAAATGATGAGCCGGGAAGAGCCAAATCGATACACTCGTTGAAAACTACTCTGGAAAGTTTCTTCAAAATCTCCTCAAATGCCCGTGTATTTACCACGAAAGAGGACTATAATGATTTTAATGATTTGAATGACTCACTGATATTACTAAGTCATAACACATACGACTTCTTGTTGGATAATAACTTAAATAAATCATTTTTTGAGCCTCCCATGATCAGAAGTTATCAGATGAAGTCTAACATTCGCGACAGAGCTGATTTTATCAAATATGCTTCCACACCTACCGTTCTTAACTACTCTCCAGTTAGTGAAGACGAATCAGAGAATTTTTTCCCAGTTATTAACAATCTAAGGGGTAAAAACCTTTCTCATATAACAGATAACAAACTGAACGGAGACACCTTGAAGTTACACAGACCGCAGAGTATAACATATTCAAACCAGAGCAAATTCAAGTCACATTCTGAGAATTTTCCAGTCGCACAGAATGAAATACTGAAGAACTTCATGAAATATGAATCCTTCTTGGACAGAAATATTCACATTCCGAACATTCCGCGAGCAATAAACACCTCATTTTACCGAAGGAATTCAGTGAGCGGATTTGATGAACATCAAAATCGAGATGTCCGAAAATCTGAAACGCAGTCTCAAGTCCTGTCAAATACGCTTTCAAACCGTGGCATCAGGAGTCCTGAGGTTCTGAACGCAACTTCTAAAATAAATGAGTCGCTAACTTTTCAAACATCCGGAAATTCGTCCCATAAAAATTGCACAATTTTATGCAGCTTTGCCGACACTTTGAGAAACACGGAAGAGATCAGGCACAAGCAAGCTTCCAGGAAGGAAGTTGGGGATCAAAACACTTATCTTAATCTAAGAAGCAAAAAATTAAAGTCAAATAGAGATGGGGATTTTTTTGAGGAAATGGAACGAATGAAAAACGAATATTTTGGCTCAAGACGGAATGTTCTGCAAAATTATTCGCCTCGACGTTCTCTGTTGATCGATCAGACGGATACTTGGCCTGCTTATCAAATACCGAAGCAAGAAAAGACGATTATGACTCAATTTCAGATGAGTCTTTGCTCGATATTCCACAATGTAGAAGGCGAAAAAAAGAAAGAATTCCTCAAAGAACGCTCTACTACCAATGAACTGAGAAGAAAAATTTCAGATGGAGACTTCAGAAGTAGTAGAAAATCTCCTAATGCCCACAAAACCTCAATACGTAAAGGAGAGAAAACTGAAAATGAATCCATGCTAATCAGATCTGAAGAAGGCGACCCACCTCGTGTAGGAGTGCAATTTCAGAAAATCAATGAAGTGGAAAAGAACAATGATATGCATTCGAACAGCGTTGAAAATCCCGCGAACAACTATGCAGTAAATTTAAATAAAATAAACCAGAACTCAAGTAAAAGTCGGAGGCTCACGAAAACTAAGCGTAGAAAAGCAGAGAAAGACGTTACTTTATGGGCCATAGAAAAGCTTTCTAAATTGATGGTGAGAGAATCAAACTCGAAGACGACTGCAGACCACGACGGGGATTGTGGCTGTGAAAATAAAATTGTGATGAAGGACGAGCTCGGACGAAAAGTGAAATGGCTCCACTTCGGTCGAACGTTTTTGGGTGAGTACATGTACAACGATGTTTTTTAGAGTAATAATGAGTAGATCCGAGAAAGTAACTAACTCTAGTGTATATTCCGGATGAATAATTGTGCGGTTTTTAAAATATCTCAAAAGATTAAATGATATTTATGATGCACTCATACTCAAAATTGCGCATTGGTAAATCTAAATGATATACGTCAACATAATGAGCTGAAATGTTTCATTCCTATGAAACACTAGTAATTTATAACTAACTTGCTACATGTTTCTTAAATGATCAAAATAAATTGAAATCGTTCTAACTCGCACTACTGCGAAAACGAAGCATTTCAATTCAATTTACTTGGAGCGACAAATGTAAACTCACATACTGGCTCCAAATTTCATTGACGCCGTCCTAATGTGGCGTGAAATAAAGATGTCTGATGCGGCTAGGGTGGTGATGTACCGGCAGCCTTGATCTTTCGTGCGACCAGGCCACCTGGGGAAGTATGAAGGCCGGCATTAGAGCGGGAAATTTATACACAATTTGGGTCATTGCAGCAGTACAGCCAACAGCGCACATGTACTTCAGAGTTTTTGGTGACACTCTTTGTTTTTGAGCATGTATCAAGTTAGAGCTTGTTTCAAATCAAACCTGAGCCCTGAACAACAGACAACCCTGCTAAGTTGCCAAGATGCTGAATTCTCAACTTCATTCATGTGTTAGAAACTTGCAAAAAGATTTAAAGCACCTTTTCCTCAGTCATGATTTTTATAATGCAAAGACGCGTAGATAGATTACTTCAGAAGATTGGTATAATTTCTCGTAATAAACATGAGACATCAACAATACCTCTTTTTGGCACGTTGATTTGAAAAAAGAATTTAACTATACGGATCAGATCTGTGAAGCAAAGTCAGTCATGAGTTGCTAGTGTAAACACTATAATTGACGTACCCAAATGTACATCATGCTCCTTAAATATGTTCAAGCTCCAAATCACGGTCAGCAATATATCAGGCTCTTTCATTTGCAGTTACCATTTCCCCAACTACGACGCCGAGTTATTTTCAGCGCTAGTTGGGGCTAGCGTCAACACATAGAGTCACGGTGAATATATTTATCTGCGCACAGTTATTTTAAAGTACAGTTCTCCTGACAGCAACAGGTATCAGGAGAGGCCTTGACAAGCACGAGCCCCGCAAAGCTCGCTGGATAAGCTGACGTTCGCTCAGTTGTTCCTGCTTCATGATGGGGCGAGAAGACTGAAAGTGTGAGATAACAAAGAAAGTCTCACGTTCAAAAGAAAATTTCCTGCAACTGAGCAGCCTTGTGACATCAAGAAAACTGTTTGGATGTTTCATTTGGATAGTTGGAATTATTTTATGATCAATTCTAGAAGGGAGTTCGAAAATGCTTTTTCAACGACGAATAATACTTCATTCAAAAAAGAGAAAACTTCAGTTGTTAGTTTAAATAATTATAACAAATGGCTACGAAATAAATGGAATGGAATGTTCCATGCTCCTATTCACGAGGGACAAAGCACACACCACTGGACGAGGCTGTTTCCTCAGACATGACAACTCTGCACTGTCAGTTCAAAAGAGCTTAAATCGAATTCATGTACTGTACATCATTTTTGAGGATCTTAATCATGATGAACATACGTTATTGATCTCCATTATACACAACATTTTTAAATAGCAAGCACAGCAACGAGTTTCGGCGTATGTAGTTACATTTTTCAATCATCGTAAATAATGTCAATGGGAAGGGTCGATAATTACTTAACAGTGAATTTAGTGGCCAACGATGTCTACATGGGAACATTTGAAAATATAATATTGATAACACCTACAGTTGTAGGTGGCAGCGACAGCATTATTTGCCATGAAGTTATAGCTTTGCTCGAGGGTAACAACTGCAGATCAAAGGCCATCAAAGTGGGCAGCTGCGAATATGCCAGTGTGGGCGAGTAGTGGCTTTGCACCACCATACGAAGTTCACTACACACTACAGTGCCCTCCAGGCAGAAAAGACGTTAAAGTGCTTACAGCTGTTTTCGTTCATTCACTAAGATCACAAGTATTTTAAATTGATCAAAAATCATATTAGCTTCAGTCAACCGAATGTTACTCTCTTAATTTTGTTTGTGTGAAGTTGTGCACCAGTCAAAAATAACTCAGACTATGGTGTTACTAGGTATAAAAATGTAGTTTCATGAAGAAAATTTTCGTGTTTTTCATTATTGTGAACGTTAAATTAATAAACTCCACCGAGTACGAGAGTTCTCCTTGTACTTGTTGTACAAAATGCATGTGCTTCGAATATAGTCATGAGGCCGAGGGCATCGATCCTCTTGGGGGCACGTGGAGCCTCACAATGCCATGGATCCTTGCAAGTGATGGGGTCATTCTCCATCGATTGCTGCCACTGCCCCACACTCTCATGTTCATGCCTCACCTGTCCCATTCTTTGCAGCAGATGACGTGATCAAAGTCTGAACCTTGTGTTTTAATATGTCATGCATATTGTGCATTTAACTATTTGTTTCGACATCAACAAGTTGTATTTCTTGATCACCTTCCGTTTGAATTTGTTCTGACTGTCTATAGTTTAGGGAAAACAAGAATAACATAAGCACTTCATTCATTTACTAAAATTTAAATATTCATATTCCTTCACGTCCATATTCCTTCACGTCAACATCTAAATTTTATGAACATGTCGATTACCCTTATCACTAAGTACAGAACTGTTTACCTTCTATTTAGCATTGAATTTGCATGTCTCATATTTCAAAGTCTAATTATACCCGCAAAGTTTCACTGCAACGTAAATTATATTGCAATTTACACGACTACAAGATGGACACAGCGTTATTGTAAACAATACGACGCAGTTAGCCTGCATGATGAAATATGTAACGTATAAATACCAAGTTGAGGCATCATATTGACTTACCACTCCAATACCATTTTTCTGATGTTTTTTTTGTGTTCTTGAGGTAAGACCTGTTCGCTAAATATTTTGGGACAAGCTCCGTTCGAATAAATTTATGAACTGTACTATTTCACAATCGCATGACAGAGAAATCGAAATCACCAATTGATTGATACCATTTTTGACACTTCAGAAATCCTAATATTGGCTGTCCAAATAAGTCTCACAATTTACTGGCATTATTTTTTTAAATGTATACGTACTTAGAGGACCGCAGACTTATACACACTGATTACAGTTTACGTTTACATGAAAGACGAGCACATTTGGATAACAAGGCGCACAATGATTGCATCCTTCGCACAATATTTTCAACGACCAAACTCAACGTTCAGATGCTCGTTCTGTTCATTCTTATTCTGACATCAGTTCTCGATACAATGGCTGGAAGAGAAATTTCAAAATGATGTTTCCTTTTCACAACTGGTGCTTCATGATATTGAAATATAGACGGGAAACGGAAGGATTAGCAAAGGACCCTCCCCCTGTAAATGAGAATGCATTCAATTTATACTACTTACCATTCCCCTGTCGCTTTTGAGTGAGGATCTGTATAAATCTTTATTTCATCTTTCCCTCCCTTTTTGTAAGGTATTTCAGACTGTATTCAGATCATTGAGCAGAAACTTTTAAACAATTCATCACTAGCAAAAAAATACTTATTCAAACTTTCAGACACATGTCTGCTTTGTTGAGGTTTTACCATTAATTTAAGTGATTACATAGTTGTGAAATTATGGCGATCGGCACTCTGTGAAGATATGGTAACACTAGCTAATTTTCCCCACGTTTTTGGTCAATCATCAACATTCATTCACTAATTTTACTAATAGTGATGCTATTTATTTTTACTTAATAACATGAGATATTTTTCAAAGGATCCATTTTATCATTGACTCGATCCCCTCTTTATTTAAGCTATCAACATTAATTACTGGAAATTAAATGATGCTTCTGCTGACGACGTACGACGTTGTTGCTTGTAATGATTTTTTCCAATACACTTTCGCACGACGATAATTTCCGTGTTGAAAACAAGTTTTTAAGCGATCTTTTTTTTGAGAGGTTTTGTGCTAAACTCATGTTAAGTATTAAAATTGTCTCATGTTAAATTTTTCCCTCAAGATTAAGGAGATGTCCAATAAATCAACGTTTTTCTACAGGCATCTCCTCAGTATGGGCAAGTTTTTTCACGCCTCCTTCACATACGAGCATGTTGTAGGAAGACCGACTTCCCTTTCATTTTTATTTTCCGACTTTTGAGACATTTTAATAGCCTAGGACAATAACTTCAGAGTAGGGACACAAACGGTCAAGATACCAACGACCCCTCGCACAATTAAATAAAATTAGTGTTGGTGCTCCTTAAGCAAACCCTGCTTAGATAGTTCTGAACAGTCACAGGAGCATTTAGATTGCTTGTAACATTGTTCTTCATTAAATAATGTCCTGTAAAATGCCATTTTTCGAATTATTTGCCATAACATTGCAAGTTTGAATAAAATGTATTTATATATTTTGAAACGATTTTGACTTTTTTATCCATTGGTAGTTTAGTATTGGGAAATGCGCTCTCACTCTGACGTAAAGCATAGTTTTTCTACTTGAAACGTGGTTCAACAAATATTGCACAACCAAGGCTCATGCACCACAGCCTTCGTCGCTCTCTGCGCCTGCTGTAAAGTTTAGCCAATTTGGTTGTTTCACATCTAAATCTAGCTATTGTCAGCCACGTTTAAAAGCCTAATGTGGCTATTTGAATGTTAGACTTAAATCGGAATGTTTTCCATAAACTTTGAATGTAGGTATGTATGAAAGAAGTATGGAGAATTACAAAAATACAGTGTGTGATATGTTAAGGAATAATTGTTATTTCATTCACTACCCAGAAATTTCAGATCAAATAATTTGAGCATGCTTGTTTGCCAGTTCTGTACCTACAACAAACGTGTTATAAAAGAGAAAAGTAAGCAAAATACTAGTATAGTGGGCGGTTGGACACTTTGAGCAAGGAGTTAACGCATGTTTCAATTTCACTTCAGTTCTGCAATATCAAGAATGTTCGTAAAGCACAATAATTGCATCAGTTGTTCAGAAAAGTACTCGCATTTACTTTTGCGATCCCATGTCTTCGCCCTTTACCACACATGACGGAAGGCTGTCCTCTGAATGTTCAACACAACATGGAAATAAGCTTGCCCATAAAACTTAAGAATATTTTGTGTTATCGAGCTCTAACATTATATTGCTAATTGTTTCAAGCTCTTCTAAGATTTTCTCTTATGTGTTTTCTGTTACTAATTTCATTTTTATGCATCCGAAGGCATAAGTTTTGCATCCGAAGGCATAAATGTCTCGGATGCATCCATTCATAATTTTTGTAAGACTTTTGAAAGCTTCAAATGTCAAAGAATTATAGACGTTTACTTCGACAGTTTGTATAAATTGTTACGGAATAGTCTTGAGATTTTATGATTTTAATGGATAGAAGTCACTGGTAATCAAATGATGTTTGCTACACTTTTTTTTCACAGGAAGTTAAAGCTAGTAAAGTTTCTAGTAAGCTATACTTCTTACAACTGTAGCAAAATATCCTGATCTGGCTTAAACTGTTACGAAGCTAGTTTCCCGTGACCACAATACAACGTACCGACACTGGAGAGAGGGACGCATAAAAATTATTTCTCGCATTAATGCAGGGTGACTCAAAAAGAATGATCCTATATCATGATTAAATATTTCGTAAGTAAATGAATGAATCAGAATGAGGGAGTGGGTGTTTGAAAGATTAGATTTCGAAGACGCCTCTCTTCTCCATTAGCAACTGACCTGGAAAACTTAAAACATCGTACAACAACAGTGATGAATTCAATTGATCCTGATGTGCGTCAACGTGTTGGGAAAGAATTCTCATATCGTATTGATGTTGCTCGTGCTGCAAGGAGCACTTGTAACATGTGAAATAAAAATTGACTGTAAGTGGAATACTTGGATTTTAAGTTTTATTTTTTGCTATTTTTCCTTCGTAAAATGTTTAATCATGAAATAGGGTTATTATTTTTTAATCACCCTGTATTTCGTCTAAAAACGCTACAAATGAACTAAAATCCTTGAAAACCTAAACTATAAAAAATAAATCAACAATTGAAGAGTATTTGCTGAAACATTTATGTAAAATTCCATCAATTTAATATTTAAATGCACCCATAAAATGTAGTTGGTGTTCAATTTTCAAAAAGTTTAACAGTGAGCTTTATCATACACATTAAAATTTATCTAGAGCTCCAACTGTTTACTCTATCAAACGACATTATATTTTAGATAGTTTTCTACATCTTTTCTGTCATGCTTACAAGTATTTATTGATGTTATTTACATTGCTATTAGCAGAAAATGGTCATGTTGAATACATCAGCGCTTTAATAATGCAAAGCGCATTTTGGTACCGAATGAATTTTTTATCTCAGCCAATATTAAATTCGTTGCCATCGAAAGTCACTAATTCCAGGGGACAGGACAGCAGCCCGTAAGGAAAGTGCTTTTTCAACCACACTCCAACTGAATTAGTCACACACTCGAGTGTTACCGAGAAAGCTCTCACGTGGAGCCCTCTAAAAGTTTGCACAAAGAAAGGAAGGTCTCTCGAAAAAAGCACTTGGCGACGCCATGTTCCGGGAGAAATAAAGAGTTTTGGACACGTGGGAGCAACTAGAGAAATTGGTTGAAAACCAGGAGGGATGGTGAATATTAATTTTGTCAATGACCGATGTAGTGAACAGGGCCAAAAGCTATGGGAAGTGTTTAAGCTATAGAAAATCATCAATAAACTTTTAAGGTGCAACCTAATATTTGTTTAACTATTAGAATAAATCATTGATGGTCAAGAACACTCTTCAACACATGTCAGCGTAGGAATAGTTGTATTGGCTTTCGGTCTGTTGTTGCCGATCGCATCAATAATGGTTGAGCAATGTGAATACTTCCGTCCATCACCGCTCTTTAAAGCAAATCAGGAATGATGGTGGTTCTAGCACTACAGGCCAAAGCAAAGTCGTAACCACGTACGATAAGGTTTTCTAAAAAATGTTACATCCTCTCATAGCTGAGGGAACAGTAAAGCCTAAATAAATTGTGTTCTTCTGGGACGCAGAAATTCGAAATTTAGTCCCCATGTGTATTCCTGAACATAAAGAGGTGTTTACCCAAGACAGTTTTTCCGTGTTTGCAAAAGTACAACAGAAAATGGTAAGTAACAAAAAAATGACGTGATATTTCACACAGCTAGTCCTCGGATGTCGGTTTTTGAGCGATGCAAAATAAATTCAACACTGGATTCCAAAAATGGTTTTGTATACGTACCTTCCGTTGGGTTGTCCCAAAATTCAAGTTAAATAAAAATAAAGATTTGGATTAAGAATTTTTAACTCAATATTTCTAAGCTCAAGTCCACAAATGTGTTAACTTGCAAAAAACGGCGCATCTAACCTATTAATAATACCCGTTGTGTGTTTATTTATATACTAGTGTGCACCGCCCGCCAAAAATTACGGGATTCAATACCTTTCTTGAACAAACTTTCCACACGTGGATGACTAACAAATATATCCATCCTAACAGTACCCGTGATAAAAAACATCATTGTGCTTGCGCAGCGGTGAAACTCGTATCACAGAGACGGTCATTATGGCTATCTCTATGAGCGTGACAGAAAAATGGAAAAAGCGGACACCAAACAAATAAGCCAATGGTATTGTTAGGTAGTAGCAGGACCCGTGGAAATTCTTTGGACAATGTCATCTTTAAGCTAGGTGGACCCGTAAAAAAATTCTGTCAATATTACCTAACCAATGCTAGCCTATCCTGTCCTAATCTGGCTAAACCTCTCCTAAACGAACCTATCCTGATAAAATGCCAGACATCTCAATGGATGTAAGGCCATCACACTGAGGAATTGAGTATCCATGTTACCGGACACTCAGGCATCTTATGTTTCTTAAGAAGCGGACACCAAACAGACATATAAATAAACATATAAAGAAACGCTCGACGGGTTTAATTGGGTTAGATTTATTTATATTTGTTTGGTGTCCGCTTCTTAAGATGCATAGGATGTCTGAGTTCGCGGTATCATGGGTACAGAATTCCTCAGTGTATTGAAAGATGGCCTTAAACGCATTGACATGTTTGACATTTTATCAGGATAGGTTAGTATAGGATGGGTTAGCAAAGGTTAGAAAATGTTGACGGATTTTTTTTCACGGGTTCACCTAGCTCAACGAGGACATTGTCAGTGGAATTTCCACGGGTCCTGCTACTACCTAATAATATTCTTGGTTTATTTGTTTGGAGTCAGCTTCTTCCATTTCTCTGTCACGGTCATAAGGATAGTTATAATGACCGTATCTGTGACACAATTTCACAATAATTGCGCATGTACAAGAATAATTTTTATCACGTGTACTGTTAAGATGAATTTACTTGTTTATCATCCACATCTGGAAAATTTGTTCAATTGAGAAAGGGATTGAATCCCGTCAATTTCGGCGGGCCGAGCGCACTAGGGTATAATAATAACTTTTCTCACAATGAATTGAGATTTCCACTTTTGGAAGTTCCTCTGAATCGTTATTTTGTTAGGCTTGTATCGGCATTACAAGAAGAATTTCCTACGAGTCCCGGCAATGGATCCAATTTTCGTTATTTCTTCTATGATGAACTTGCGTTGTTGAAGAGTCAGTTGTGTCATGTTTGCTGATTATAACAATCTTCTTTCCTGCACCCTTGATGTTGTGCTTTTTCGGAGGGTATATCAGATACGTAAGAAAACGTTTAATTCTGTCCTTTCGGATGTTCTATGTCATAATTAAAATGAGTCTCTGTCACATTTTTAACATTTTTAGCAACCACCATGTACTAATCTTTTAAAAGGATAAAAAGTGTGATTTGCACCAAAGGCTCTGGCGATATATGCCTCATGGGCAATGATTTTAATTTCGCTGCGGAGTTTTGTGCTCAGGAAAATTGAGTCGATGTTGTTTATTCCCGTAGTCATTTTTGGTTCCTGGAAGTAATCACAACTATGGGTTGGTTTGTATTGGCCAGAGAAGAGACCTACAGTACATGAGAGGGGAAAGAATAACTTTTCAGAATGAGCCATGAGAGTAAGATTAGGACGAATCATCATAACCCTTTCGGTGTAATCTGCGTCGCACATGGTCCTTCGT
>JACJUY010001906.1:60085-71543 GCA_014220935.1 Platorchestia sp. MABIK | reverse complement strand
TGTTGTGAAGGCCATAACTCGGAAATGAAGCATTTCCGGACATATGTTGTAATGAACTATTTTGATTGTCTACATGTGGGAAATACATACCTGAAATTATGCCGTGTATTTTTGAAACACCCTGTATAACGCTTAAGAGGAAAAAAACCTTAATATTACCAATTGTTAATTTTGTGACTTCTTATGTGTCTACAACGTTGATGGCTTTCGAATAATTTTTTCTTTACTTTTTTAATAATTGTTAGGTTTGAACATCAAGACGTGTTCTATATTCTCACGCGGAGACACATGCTGGGATCAAGATGACTGGGCTAAGACAACCAACCGTGGTGCAAACATTGCTTCATACTGAAACTTACGAGTGAATTTTTATTCAACTCATCATGGCGTGTTTTGAAAAGCCCTGCAAAATTTCTCCATGTTCTGGTAATACAAATTCGCGGTACCAGTTACTTAAAGATCTAAGAATTTGATACCCCGCTATCCTAGTTCATGCCACGCTCCATCTCAAGCTCTGTGAGATAAACCACCATCATTTTTTCATCCGGTGTGTTGAGGCTAAACATTGCTGTTTTAGATTCGGCCATTTTTCATTGTTGCTAGTGTTTGTATGAGCAGAAAGTGGGATACTGTTTTAATTATGAACACACAGGTCATGTTTCCCTCTGTTTTTCAAGAATTTTATTTTGAATGAATCTGAGACACCATATTAACGAATACTATCGTGAATCCTTTGGGGCTTGCATATGAATCACATTGCAATCCCAGCCATAACTTCATTTCAATGGCTTAGATTCAATCACACAGTTTGAGAGCGACTTAGAAATTATAATTTGATGGCAAGATTTCTTACCAGAGCTTTTTTGATTTACGGTGCGCTCTCAAGCGGGAAATGTTCCCCATTAATTCAGTTCCTCGCAAAAAAACGGAATTCGAAGCGTGCTCTGTTGTTCGCGCAACACACTGACGCGTTACTCTAACTTCTTTTCAAGTCTCCGCCAACCATCGGTCAGTCGCTGCTCGTATGTGAGCCAGATGAATTGCGAACCTAGTCGTTGGAGGCGTGGATGCGCTAGCCAAATCTATGAGCAGCAGTAGCTGAACTCTAGAAAACCTGCTCTGCTTTATGTGGGGAATTTTCCGAGGTAAAAGCACGACCACCTTTTATGGGCCTAAGTTTGCGATTCCGTCGTAGAAGCGAACAAAATTTCTAGCTGGATGTAAAGCCAAGCGGTGCAAGGTTCTGTAACTTTTATTACCGGTGTTGGAAAATGATGAAGAAAATGATACATATTACGGGATTTACGATGTAAACACGATATTTTTAAAGTTATTTCTTACAAGTCGTACTCTTCCGGTTTATTAATACCTGCATTCTCAATTTTTAATACCTACTTAAATACCCGTAAGATGACAAAGCCAACTTGTCAGAAATGTGCGACAAAAAATAATGACACAGCGTGTTTTGATTTATCCGGACTATTATCAACTAGAGCCTTATTTCTGCCCTACAAAGTGGGCTCTTTTTAGTTGAAGGTTCCTGCATAAAACAAAATCTTCATAGACAACACAAAGCAGAGAACCGCTCAATAGGAAACTATTCAAACTTCAGCATGGAGAGCTAATCAAACATGCAGCACAACATACTGACGATTTTCATGCCGTTCGTGTATATTCTATTTGCGCAACGAATTCGTCAGTCAATTTCCAAGTTCCTGTTGCTTACGAACCCATTTTCTTTTCCCTAGACCAGTGAGACCACTTCGCTAATTAGACAAAAATTTTCATTGCCTGGAGCTCAGCAGCCAAACTTTGAGAAGTGGAGCCATACCAAATCATTTTCCGGCTTACATAATTTGTAACACCTCTCGTCGCGGCAGCAACTCCGTTGAGAAGCCTTAATAAGATGGTTGCTTCTGAACAGGTAAACTTAACAGTTGCTGGAAACGGTTATTCAGGCGCTTTATTAATCACCGCAGGTGACGTAACAAATAGAGCAATGATTGCGAGTCTCTGTGTTAATTTCAGAAGTGCAGACGAAGTCTGTTTCTTGCACACTGCATTGCTGAGAATTACTAATTTTCAGTGACTATTAGAATTGCCTGCTAAATAAATACGAAACTGTAACAAAGCTGTCGCATGTGAGAATAATTCCATTATTGTTGCAGTACTATTTGAAGAAGTGCTCAGTCGCCGTACGCCAATGTGGTGATGTCAAAAACAAATAAACCTCAATATTTCATTCGCAGACTTGGAATTATTGAAGAACATGAGACCCAAAAGAGTGAAAAAAAATATCGTTTGGTTACGAATAATTCGCACACAGCTTTCATAACTTCGGCTTCGAAGCAGCAGGCGTCCTCTCTCAACCATAATTGTATCGGTAGGCTGAAAAATGGTCTGTTCAATTATAAGCATCGAAATATTCCCAGTTCTTTTAAAACATTCTAGGTAATTCCTCAAACACAATTTATCGTGTGTTTAACCCCAATTTTTAATTTTTGTTCCATTTCGCAGACAAATGGGATTTTGAATTGCCGGTGAATCTCAGAATAACAAACACTTGACCGTTTCCGGGCAAAAATTTTTAATTTTCAAATCAGCCTTTCAGCATCAATACAAGTAACAGTTTTGCACGTCGAAAAATTGTCCTATTACTCTCCAATCTAGTATGTAGCTTTTATTGAACACAGAGCTTTAAGAATTGAAATTCATGCAAGATATCAAAAAGTGGTTACAAATAATTTAACTTGAATTTCAAGGTTAGATGCCGAGTCGAAGTGGCAAGAACTTATCGCTTTTATTTTTTAATCGAAATAAGCTTATGCGACATAAATATCCCACTCAACAGACGTTTAGAGGAAAAAGTATTTTAAATTTTGATGAAGAGAGTGCGTGTTGAACAAATTCGTCTTTTACAACACATTTGATCGGAGTCGAAGTGCTAATGTCGCACACTAAGTGGACTTCAGAGAGTTTTAACCTCCTTAAGATTTGTCATCTCTAAATCAACGCGGGCGAGGGTTCCTGAGCGACAATTCGTAACTTAAGTCCGTAGGAAAATGTTGATGGGTAAATGCGATCCCCCTTCTTTCTTTGAGACTCTTAATACAATGGGAACACGCGCATGGAGGGGCTTTTTGTACCTAGCCATTGATCTACGAAAAACTGTTAGTTAAATTCGAGAGAGAGTCCATATAGAATAGTTACTCGCATAAGCCTCTCCTCTTCACAGTGACGAGAAAGATCTCAAATAAATTTAGGTGCTTTGTTAATAGAATAATATTTGTGTGACACATTTTTATGAGCTATTTCAGATTGAACGAATTTAAAGAAGTAAGGGAATCTAAATTAGTTGCTTTGATTAAGGCGTAAGTCCTGATGCGATCGTCACCACCCACAATGTCTAGTTTAATGCTTAGGAATTTAAGATATTTTTCTGCCATTGGATCCGTAACAGAGTTGCGACAGAATGTTACCCTACATAGTTTAAATGGGGAATGACGAACAGGTTTTTTGAATTAAAATATCGAATATATCTATTGCGTGCCGGACATAGAAGTAAAATTTATTTTTGCGTTTGATTAGAAAATTTGTTTCTTTTAATTATACATGTAGAAATGCGTTTAGTCGGTCCAAGTGGCGACTCAAGCGAGACGCAGTAAGTTCACTGAAAATTTTGTCATTAAGTGCAAAAGTGGTTTAGTGGAACAAATTTTTGAAAGTTGCATAAACTTTAGATGGAAGAGGTTAAGTAGGTAGATTGTACACTTGCAATCAAGACAGCCATGATGTTTATTACCCTAGGCCGCCGTCACACGGTGACCAAATGATAACGTTTCGTCATGATCGTCTACAGTCATGATCGGTAGTCAGCGGCAGGGTTGCCATATTGGCCTTTTTAAGGCCAAATATCACAAATCTGGCTTTTTTTGAAAGCATTTGGCTTCGAAATTTTAAGGTTGGCCCTTTTCCTAAATTTGGCTTTTTTCTGGCTTTTTTAGTCATTTTCGGTTCTTGAGGAGCACAAGGCGTTATACTGAAACGTTGCAGTTGAACGCAAAGCAACAGGATCAGCTAGATCCGGCTGAATATTACTAAATCCTTAACGAATATTACATCAAGTAATCAAAGGAGAATATGCAGATTTGCATAGGCTGCATTTAGCTCCGGATTGTATCAACATTAGTGAATTAGTATCATAGCCCAGGTGCCACCTGCGTCTCTTGGATCGCATTGTAAGATCTGCATCAGCTCTACGTCCGGGTTTGGAGCTGCTGTCTCTGGCGCACAGAAGGCTAGTTGCCCAACTTTGCGTTTTTTATAAGCTATTCAACAATAGAAGGCACTGGTTGTTCCATATGCTTCCCCCACGGTCGTGCGGATTCGGGCTACCCGTGCTGCTGCTCCTGCTCATAGTTTTGAGCTGAGGGAAGTTAGATGTAGGACTTCGCAGTATAGGCGTTGCTTTGTCCCTTGTTCCGTTGCCCGCTGGAACTCCCTTCCCTCTGCCGTGTTTGATTCGGGTTCGTTGGGTGGTTTCAAAGGTACTGTCAACTCCTGGTTGTTGCGTGGCTGATGTCTCCTTCTCCTTCTGCTTTCTTCCTCAAGTTTTTTTCTTTGTTTTTGTTTCACTGTTCGTGGAGTTGATGCTAGCTGGGTTTCCTATGTGAAATCTATGGATCCACGATCCGTCCCGTTGGGGTTACTTTGCTTGATTTAATAATGATAATAATAATAAAAATGATAATAATTGACTGGAAGAAGTCATTTTGAGGGTGATGTGATTCTTTAAGGCAATATGCAGTTTTGGCTTGGAATACACAGTCACTCAAACTTTAAAGAACTCTCCGGTTGTGCGCTCATTGCCTGGTGACTCCCGCCAGCAATGCTATAGTTGAAAGAATGTTCTCTTTGTTGACAGCCGTCAAAACAAAGCCCAACATCAGATTACGAACTAGAAAGCTAGATGCAAAAGTGCGAGTCCGGGCAAATCGCAACAAAAGTTTTCTTTGTTGTAAGGACTTCAAAATAGCCTCAAGAATTCAATTTTATCTCAAATCGAGCATCTTATATCAACGGAAATCAAGGACCTAGCTCTCTAGCACTGTTACTCCCTCCCAAACTTGAATAGTGTAAATTAGGTCTATTTTTCCTTTGTATTTAAAAATTTTAATGGCAAGTAGAATTATGATACTTTCAAGATGTCTACCTGCTATATTAGTTTACCTATAAATAATTTTGGCCTTTTTTGGCTTTTTTCCTGGTAAAATTTGGCCTAAAATTCAGGTAGCTATCTGGCAACCCTGGACTCAGCGGTGAAATCTGACAGTTTCGTGGTGCTTGACAGACAGAGTGGTGCCGCTGACTGAAGACGATCATGACGAAACGTTACCATAATTGGCCTCCGTGTGACGGCAGCCTTAGAAACAATTTCTGTACCCTTAAATACCAGATGCAAGCAGAACCGCTATACCTGGAGCAGTATTAATCAACACTACAGCTGAGATCAGGGCCTGAATGTCCCTTCAATTTATATTCCCAAAGGATCTTTTTGAAAGTCATTCATCATTTTTACTAAAATAGTGATGTCAAAAAGTCGGACACCATTGAAATTAAGAATAGCAATCCCATTAACTATGAACCTCAAGTAACTTATGAGTCTTATCAATTAACTGTGCTTTTTTAGTCTCGTCTTCACCATACCAACTCATCAGTCGACTCTGTTGTTCATCTATCGAAATCTACTTGTGTTTTTACTATTCCGTAATTTTGAGTCTATAGCGATTTTGTTTATGTTCGAGTGTAAACTGTGATGGAATTTTCAATTGAAATGCATTTTATTCATGGCTGTTTCAGAATCTGGCTTCAATTTCGATTCCCCTGATGATAGTTGTAGTGTGTGGCCGCAGCGTGATTTTGAAGGCCTTGTCTATTAGCAATAATGTCATCACATCCGAGAATAGTTTAAATGGTATCAGAGTGTAATAGTTAACACATTTATTACAGAACTGAAAAGCAGTTTAATCTTCGAATGAAACTAAACGATGATTTATCACCTACCAGACAATAGTGGTTGAAAGTGCGTCTTCCTTCGTGGACGTCATTTATGTTGCAGTTTAAGATGGTGTTGTCTTTGTAGAAGCGAAGGAAAAGTAGTAAGGTTCACTCTGCACAGTCTTCAATTCTCGATATTGCAGGGTCAGTCTATAATGGAGTGTTTAGGTTGAGTCGCGTTGGACATGTAAACGAAGCGTACGACGATTCCGCAGATGTCTGTGAGGCATTGTGGACTTACTCCTCCTTGGGCGTTCAGTCATGATACTCCTTGACATATCCAGCGGTTCGTGAGCCTAGGCTTGCGCAAGCCACGCTCCTACGTAAGTTATGGCTTAAATCCTAATTTGTGTCGTCATTAAACTTTGATCTCATCATAAAACTTCATCGGGCAATAAGAAAATAGTTTCTCTTCTCCCTCGACATCTCTATAGGATTTGCATTCTTTGTCACCTGCACTGCAGAAAAAACTGTCTAGATTGCATTGAATGGATGATATATTCCCCGTTTTAAGGCGAAAACAATTCAACACTCCGGGCATTTAACGCAGTTGGTGAGTGCGATTGATGGGTAGCAAGCGGTCACTATGAAACCTAAACTCACTAAGCTGACGCAATCAAGCTCATGGAGTGCCTGGTACGGATAAGTCTCGACGTGTAAACAGTCGTCAAACGGTATTCTCGTAGCCATGACTGTTATTTTATATTGTTTGGTTTGTATAAATGCAGCAGGCATTAGGCACGTACCGCAAATGAAGATAAAACGGCTTCAATTCTGTTAAGTTGAGAGTATACGGATGCGAAAACAGAGCAGCAACGGAAAGTGATGCAGAGTAATGCTTAAGTTGATCAAGAGCGACTCCAAAATCGTTAGCCCTGAAGCAACCAGGTAAGGTGATTCGACCAGATACGACCTGCAGTGCACGCTTAATTAACGCAAAGGAGCACCCACTGAAAGAGATGGTGTGGAGCACGTTTGGTTGTAGTAGCCAGTGATAGACTTTATTTCCGACCATGGTTTAAAAAAGTCGATGAACAGAGGTAGACTTTGAACTGCATTATTGAGTAATCATAAGACAAAACATTTTTTGATTACCGAATACGTCCCTGTTGTAAGAAACATGTGTTGATTATATAGTTAAATGGACATAAGACAGTATTGTATGTTGAGTAAAAACTTTACTTATTATGTCAAGATGAAATTAAAGTTATGGTAATTAGTGATTGTGTTGTGATATTACATGTATGTGTGTACAATTATTCCTTGCTCGACAATATGTGCTGAATTTACAAGCCTATTACTTCTCATAACTTTTCTCATATCTTTTCACGAAAGACTTATTTGTTTCGCAGACATTCGTGGACTTAAAAGCTCAAGTCATTTTCATTATTTTCTATTCTTCCGGTGAACACTGCTTATCGAGTAATTTTCAAGTGCGTTGAGCATTTTTACTGGAACGATTGATTACTCTGCGAGAACCTTGCTTTTTGTTTGTTGTGTATGCATGCAAAAGTAATTTGTCATTACTGGGGCAAACTAGTCACGCGACAACAGCAGTATTGGCTCCAGGACAAATTGTATGCTTCAGATTCATTTCCCTTCACAAGATGTGTCCAACATCAACAATGTGCTGGAATTAATTAAGCAACTTCGCCACTGAAGAGCTCTCGAGGAAAATGCTTCAACGCACTTGTAGTCTAGAATGAAATGAAGTCTTGCGCTGGAATGAAAAACTGTGCTGAGGATCTCAGGATGTGAATCAGTCTCTCGGTTCCTAATTACGAACAACAAGTGTGTCAGAGATGCCTGTACGGAATCATTGTCCTCGTATATACCTTGAATCCTTTAACGGGTGAAATTTATTTAAATTTTCATTGAAAATTAATAAATGAATTCTACTGTATGGATTTGGATGAAATTGCATCACATACTTTTTAATTATAAAAGTATTTACATCGTTTTTGGACCAAAATCGTTTATACGTCACCATTTTGCGATAGCAGACCATTTCAACGTAAGGCGCTGAGAACTGTTTTGTGCCTGAAGGTAAACAAAACTTCAATATCTGATATGTTAGATAACTGTAATCAACGCATAAATTAGAAAGCAAAATTTCCAACAAATAATTTGTGTTAATAGTTGACGTATTAAAAACAATTGGATTCTTTTTTATGAACGCAAATAACCGCACTGAGATACAAGACTAGGGCAAACAAACAAAAATTGTCTGCTGGATACCAAATGCCGACAAATTATCCCAAGTAAACCCCGTGTATAAAAAGTGAGGTTACCAGTGTTTACATCAATTCTACGCTTGCTTTTCAGGCAGGAAGGTTGAAAATTTATGATGATTACCTAAGTTGGTTTTGAAAATTTCATTTCAGAGAAAAGACGCCTGCAGAGCTTGCGTCTACAACACAAAGTTGTCTGAGACTCTAATTTGACGGCGAACTGAAGCACTCGAGAGACTCGCGTCCCTCGAGAGCCTCTCTTGTGACTTCAGGCAACTTTAAATTCTTTTACGGGACACCAAAACTATTGTACAAAATACTGAGATAAAGTTTATGGACGTGATTCAGCTGTCAGATAATGAACGTTCTTTCTTGAAAATGCACAATATGTTTATTCTTCGTCGTATTGAAAAGTAAGAGGATTTTTTCTTCCAATTGACTAAATTTTGAAAAGCTGTTAATGACAATTTGAGTTAGCATAACTGAGATCCGGTCGAATGCAGTAAATTTAGAGAAATAACAATGCACATCATTATCAAATAAATCTTTGATGTAATAGTTGATACACTAGTCAAATAAATTCGTTCATAAGATTTTAAATCTAAATAGGGAAATCAAACTGAAATAACAAACCCAGAGCGAAGTATTTTTCGCAAATAAATTGGGATTCTTACATCGATGTGTGCTAATTCCCACAATTATTGCAATGAAGTATGACGCTGAATTAGAGGACACTCATATTCGTGATCAATCCAACACGGAAGTGATATAATTGTTCATGAAGTGTGAACATATTTCACTAGATGTGTGAGCAATTTTTTATAACAGTAAGAACGCTTTTGTTCCTACGTTGAATTTGCTTGGCAAACCGCCTACGTTTATGAAGAGAGAAATTAGCATTTATTTCTCAACTGACAAAACCTCGTTCGACTTTAATCTAAAGGAACGCTGTGTGTCAACAACTTTTGGCATCAATGTTATTGTTTAGAACGTGAAAGAGCCATTTCCTTGCGGCTGACACGAGCTGCGTTGAAGTGGCCAGAGCGCTGAGGGTATTGACCCGCTCGGGTTCGGCAGGGAAGATGTGTCTCGCTAGCAAGCACGAGTACAGAGTTACGGCCCCTTAAACTCCGTCAACAGTGATTGCAGCAAGCGATGAGCATCCCTCCCTCAATATTGGGAGCAATTTCGATGGAATTTCAGACTAAATTGAGCCGATTAAAATACAGCTGATTTCCTCCACTAGTTTCATGTTGAACAAACTACTTTTAAAATCAATAATAAATATTTATGGTTCCTGATTGCATGCAGCAAGAGTCCGATCTCTGGATTGTCGTATGAGTCACTATGAATTGAATAGTGGCATAACAGAAAATGCCTCTAAATCACAGTTTTAGGTTCGCGGTAGTGGAAAGGAATACCCCTTCCTCTGACGTAAAATGAAATTCACAATTGTCATTTCGTCATGATAATGAACATTGTCCGAAAACACTCGTGCAGAATGGATGAGGTGAATGACCACATGGAAGCATTTATTGGAAGCTAATTGATCTATTTGAGGTAAATGACGGTCTCGGATGTGAAAAGTATCTTTTCGGAATTGTTCGGAATTGCCATGGTTTTTGGCCAGGCCCAACAGTCCATCACATTTTGTACAGAAAATTACGTATTAGGAAAAAAGAACAGATTTTCATATAACAGAATTGAATTGAAAGAAGATATCTACGGAGGAGGCTCTGTGATCATTTCTTCAATCGAGAACATCCTTGGTACATCGCAGCCCCGATCAAGCTAGTCTTAGATTTTTACTAGACACCAAAAATTAGTGTTTTGTTCAAAATCTTGAGGTTAGAGGGTTGAATCTGAGAAAATTAGCCTTGAAAATATGGTCCGTCACAAAAATTCCTTCTCACCACCCTGCCTAAATCTGAGTTTGAAGTTTCTCCGTCATCCTCATCGTCACCGTCACACATCATCGCTGTACGAAGACACTTCATCGGTTTTCTCTTTCTTATTATTAAAATTTGGATGTTAATTTGTTTTGCAAAATATGTAGGCTATTTTTTCAAATCTAATAAAGCCTCGTTAACGTATAATTCCAACTCAACGGCGAGGGCAAGGTACAGCAATGCGAATTGGTGCGTTCAAACAGGTGCCCGTGCTCTAAAATATCTTACCTACATTTAGTCACTTACAAAAGGGACATCAAATGTCAATTTGAGTACTGACCTTGATCGACACATTTTATTATTTGGTATCGACTTAACACTATATCATGAATAAATTTGGTATTGAGATGAAATGATAGATTTTTAGAATAGTTACTGTTGCATTTGAGTCAGTAGGGACGAATTACATGCGTCAGTATAATCACGACAAGTGCATTTTTGACATGCCTTGTTAACTCAACGACCAAGTTTGTTATAACTTTTTTTTGCCTACTCCTTTAGAAACTGAAATGTAATTATCGCGAACCTATTCTCGTTCTCTCAGCCTCATTTGTTTTTTTCTTAGCTTTTACAGACATCACAGTATGAGAAGGTTTTTTTCAATACTCGTCAAATACGTTCAATAGTACTTCATTGTATGCCTGAAAGGAAAGGATAGTTCGGTGATAACCATTCTATTAAAGCGGTCTTTGTAAAAAAACTCAGTGTTTCATTAGTTTTCAACATAATTAAATGTGACCGATTAAATTATCTTGATATTTTCATAATTTACAATTATGGCGTCGTTAGAGTCAGTCTTAACAACTGTTTTGACT
Source organism: Platorchestia sp. MABIK (assembly GCA_014220935.1). Lineage (NCBI taxonomy): Eukaryota > Metazoa > Arthropoda > Malacostraca > Amphipoda > Talitridae > Platorchestia > Platorchestia sp. MABIK. The sequence continues at coordinate 60,491 of JACJUY010001906.1, read as the reverse complement.
TAATGTCTATATGAACAAAAACCATTGATTTGAAACGAAATGCACAGGCAAATTTTGTGGCTCGTCTAAAGAATGGTACAGTAATAGTTGATAGGGAATCCTTACGGTCAAAGAAATCACACCGTCTGGAAATGTTTCCAGATGTAAAATTATTTTGTATGTGCGTTATGTCAAAAGTGTGAGACCGGTGTAAGTTCAGCACTTCAGAATGTGATGTTCAAATAACCTGTCCGTTAGGAAATGGTAATTCGACTGATGTAAGGTTTTAGGCGTTTTTTCTTCTATTTTTCTCGCTTTGAGGTTACGCGCTTTTTGAGAGGTCAATACTTATTGCTAAATTATTAGATTAGGTTGCACAACACGGCAAAGCTTTAAAATGAAGGTTATAGCGAAGACAATAGACTTA
>JACJUY010001906.1:45486-58963 GCA_014220935.1 Platorchestia sp. MABIK | reverse complement strand
TCGAAACGTTCTAATTTTAATAGAGATGTATTTTAAGTCTATTGTCTTCGCTATAACCTTCATTTTATTGCTAAATTTAATGCACTCAACTTAGCTGCTTACTCCTCCGTGAGTTGTTTGGTCTAATTTAAACAAGCATGTATTTTGTAAGCCTGAGTTATGCTTGAACTTTTCACTCCATTAAGAAGGCTTATTCTTAGTTTATAGCACGTATATTCTTCTCTACGAGACCTAAGTTCTTATAATAACGAAATGATTCCGTTTTTCATAGTTTTTTTATATCATACCGAGTCTATTGGCTTCTGAAAAAGCTGCGCCTGATTTTCTTGTCCAGAGCTATTCCTACCCTATTCTCAGTAGACGCTCTGGCTGACTCGGCGACTCTTCGCTAGATTTGTCGATCCGACCTGTGCAGTAGCAAATAGAGCAGCTGTTACTCCGAGACTCGTGATCGACCGCTGCCCAAGCTCTTGGAATGATTTCCTCTCACAAGATGATATCCCTAAGCTTATGTACCTCACACCTCGCTGAAACCCCTCCTCCTGGTGCTCTACACCTCCACCATTTATTGAGCCTGCGGGAGAAGTTTAGCCTAGACTCGGACGGAGCTCCTCAGGCGCCTCCTGCCTCTCACCGGCTGCCATCTCCGGTCCTTGCCAGCTCAAGAGATTCTTGGACTTCCTCGTGTGAGCTGGGACGAGCATCCCTAACCCCCCTCCTTTCAAACGAAGAATCTGTTCGTTTGGTTGCGAAGGCTGCTCTTTCGCCAGTTGTTGAGCCCCGCCTGAAATTCCTTAGGGAATCTGCCCATCTCCGAGTTTCCTTTCAGCGACCCGTACAGTTTTCATTCCTTAGGGCCCAACTAGGTAGGCTCTTCGGTATCAACTGATTGTAGAACCTTGGCTTCTCTTAAATCATTAAATCTCTTTATACTCCTTTTGTTTGTTCCGATAAATACTCTAGAATCTCTGAGTTTCTCTTACTGATCGTGCCCTGAAGTCCCAGGCTTAGAGCTGGGTTCAGGTTGAAGATAGGGTGAAAAGAATGAACGAGACTTAACTCTGCAGATTCTTGTTACCTTGGGTTTCAGAGTTTTGTGGATGAGTTTTTCAACTATGCCACGATGAACGTGCACGATATGTACTAGCAAGTGATGAATCACACAGCTTTACATCTCTATAAATACAACACACAAATAGGTTATTTAAATTAGGATTTATGCTCAAATTTCAGAACAGCCTTATAGCCTATTATTCTATGAGCCGTGAGCCTGCAAAAATCTCTATTCGTTCCTGTTCCATTTTAGAATATTAGTTTTGGTGTATATCCTGGCCAGTAATTGGGTAAAACTCAAAAGACAAATCATTTCTTTAGATGAAATATCGTTCTAATGACAGCAAGCAAGTGAAGTGTGAATAAGAGTTATGCAAATACTAAATATGAGTAAAAATTTGAAGTCATTTTTTTTTTTTAATTGATTCATTCTGATTTAGGAATAGCAAAATAACACCTGACTTTTGAATAGTTTCATTATGAAAAGTTTTACTTCTAGACAATTTTTCATCTATAAATCACACGGAAAATCTACGCACGCGTAAAATTGTTCACTTGTTGTTTCTCCATAATTTATTTTCAGATGCACATTTTGCACATTTCTTAGGATTACACTATTTAGAATCAACGATAATTTTCAAACACATGTTATACTCCCGGGGATGAGTGCGTCTCAACTGCAACAAATTAGTTTCTATGTTTTCATATTTGATTTGTTCGACACGTTTTGCAGATTTTGAGGTGTTTCTTACTGAAAGGAGAGTTCAGTTTGTGGGGTGTAGAGTGATTTCTGATTTTCACTGTAAATAATACGAATGGCATGGTAGGTTTAACTCTATATTGTTTTGCATGTTGCTCAAAGTCATTCAAAATTTGTTTAGCATACGTGTAAATTCTTGGTATCTTACGCATTCGTCCTATTTTCAGGATTGATGGTTACATTTTCAGGCCTTTCGTTGTCACGTGTTTTGTGTTTATTATTAATGGGTCTCTTCTGAACGACAACACCCATCGTTACGAGGAATCATTTTGGGTGACCTAAGATTTCTCGAGCTCAAGGGTATTCCTGAGAGATTCATCGACGAACAGCACCCTTCATGAGTTCTGAACTGCAGCGCACAATTTTATGGAAGTACTGCGTCATTTTAAGATAGCTCACTTAAAAAATTCAAATATTTTTCTTTCAGCGACGCAGTCTACCGCTAACGATTATAGACTTGAATATCTCAGGGCAGACCGACAGCATTACTGAAGCTTTGCAATAGCTTGCAGGAGCTGTTTTCTTTTAACCAATTTACATCGACGTAGGGCCTCCTTGACGTAGTGATCTAGTTGGTTGGAAATGCTCCAAACTCGAATTTCGCCGATTTGCTGTTTTTTTTCTGGCTCATCGCTCCAAGTTTTTTATTTTCTATGAGGATTTTGACGAAAAAACAGTACTTTCGTACAAGGCGTGTTAGATCTCAATAACCAGTTGTATCCAGCAGCAAAGTGAATTGCACAAAAATACGTCTGCAGGTGGGCCGCCACCTCTGCTAACACATTAGCATGCAGGCCCCACGCTCTGGCTGGTGATTGAGCGCTTTTGGTCACGATGGGAACACGTTGATTAAATCCTTCGAAGATGATGAAAAACAAACCATTGGTTGGAGCTCGCTAATTTATTTAACATAATAAATTTACATTAACAGTTTAGAGGAGCTTTCACGCTGGATAAATTTCCATTTCGTTTAAGAATCATTTTAAGAACGCTTTTCATAACTCAAGGTAAATCAAGGAAGCTCTATTTACGATTTTAATCGTACAAGCTTACACACGCTACCCATATTCTAGCAGATAACGAAGGTCACAGAGATTTCTGATTCACTGAATAATCTTTAGTCTGTATTTTATATACATTTCAAGGTAGGATTCTAGGTCTTCATTTAAGTGGTGTTGGTATCAGCTGGAGAGGCACAGGAACACAATTCTGATCACGTAGAATCAACATGTAACGTTGAGATTAAGAAATCGCACCAATTCGAATTGTTAAGCTGGTTTTCTCTGACCAAATTTTTTCTTATTAGCCTAAATTGCACTTTTTTAGCACAACACGGATCCTCAAAACGTCTATGAATTCAAGTTTATATAGTATACGCACATGACCTTTACTCTTGACCGGTTTATATATGTTACACGTTCAGTAATCAAGCAAAATATTATTGAAAAGGAATAAATAGTCTTCGACCTTAAAGTTAAACCTAGACGCTGCTCACCAAGCTCACCAAACAGGTCTCCATTGCCATAGGTCAAAACAAGCCTTTTAATAAATGGAGCACAAACTCAGTAAATGAATGAGGTACAAACATAAAAAAAAAATTCACTTATCACTCTATTATTACCACCATCACTTTGTAATTACAGGTTTTCCAAATGGTGAATGAGAGCGAAGGGTCATTGAGTAGATTAGTGTCTCCCATGCCATGACATTTACCAGTCTTCACTGTAGGGAATTTCAGCTGAAGAACAACAAAATTTGTGTAAGCATCGAGCACTCTCTCCTTCGATGCTGGTAACAGGTCTCAGCAGCACCTCAACGAATACAAAAGTACAAGTTCATTTTATGTTAAAACTGCTATTTAAATAAGTTTTTATGATTAGGAATTATAAGACAGATTTATTTTGTAATAATGACTTATAAGGAAATCCGGACGTAATAAGATTTGAAGGGAAAATTAAATGTAGGCGTGATAGGTTAACTCATAATGAAAGACATCGGGCATATTATTTGAAGTAGTTTCGTGCAACGCAATAAAACTAAAATTTCAAACACGTTAGAAAACCATTGGCCAGCGTGAAGGATTTACCGTGGATATCGAGGAGCGTATCGGTCTCGTTCATAGGTCAATTTTATTATTAAATAAAAATTGTAGAAGGAAATTCATTCTATCTTGAATACTCGTTTCCGTGAGAAAACTCAAAATTTCCCTTGTTCTATGAGCTTCATGACAAATTACCTCCCAATGCTTGAAAGCGAAGTTTGATGGTCCCGCCACAACGTTTCCGTTGTTATTCGCTGCTAAATTAAATAATTTATTTACCACAAGCGACACAGAAGTAGAGTTCAGTGATTTCTGTAGGGTATCTCACCACCAACGCTACGTTAAGGAGTAAAATTATGTTGAAACCTAATTCACGTTTCTAGTTGCGCACTAGACTGATCAAAGAATTAGTTCGCTCGAGGTTCAATGCTTTGTTTTACAATGTAGTTTAGATGGGCTAGATGTTAACAGTATATTCTAGAAACGACTTGAGAACAAACTGAAGAATATTCACTTTAACCATGGCAAATTACTTTATCAGGATGAGTCATTTAGGAGAAAAGATTTTACTTGGTTATCTCACAGGATTAATATTCCGATGGGAAAAGGATTCAAGATTTAATTTGAAACCTTTGTTCGAATTTTTTCGCAGATCTTTGCATGGATTGAGTTCCAAGTCTTAGTTCCAATGAAGATGATATTGTATTGTGACCGAGCTTTAGAATAATAAGGAAGGATGAAGTTACTTATATTTCAGGTTAAATGGTCGTGATGACCAGTTTGTGCAGTCTTGATGACTGCAGTTTGTGCAGTTTGTGCAGTAGTTGTTTGAGGCATTTGTCGCCATCATTGGTTAATGCTTTATTCAGGAAACTACATATGGAGAGTTTGTAGAGAACCAGAAGTTTAAGTATTTTGAAACTTTTAAATGAATCATCTGTGTGAGCATTACACAGGGTGTTAATTTTCAACAGCTACAGACTTTCACCGAGGATAGAAAAACTCAAAATACACCCTTTTTCATGAATGCCAAAAATTGCAAAACTCTTCAGTTTTGAGATATTGAGCTATAAAGTACTGAATCTCACTTACGTATTTAACAAGGAAGTTACGTTTCTAACAAATGAGAATGGAAAATGAAACAAATATTGCATAAACAGGTGTGTTTTTAATCAATATCTACAATAATTGTTGAAAGTGTCTACCTCCTGCTTCAATGCAGACGTGACCCCTCCTCTGAAAAGACTGCTGCACACGAGACAACATATACTTTGATCTTGAGCAATATTTCCTGCTGCAGCCACTACTCTTGCAATAAGATTCATCTCAGACTCAATTGGTGTTTCGTAGATCTATGTCTTCATGTGGCCCCACAGAAAAAAGTCTAAAGAGGATAAGTCTGGAGATCTTGCAGGCCATGCCACAGGCCCATTGCGTCCTATCCTCCTGTTCCCAAACGTTTCGTTGAGGTATTGGCAAACATTTCCATCATTATTATGAGCAGGAGCTCAGTCGTGCTGGAACCATATGTTGTGGCGTAGACCTAAAGGCACATCTGCTTGCGGTCCCGCCAACGTATCCCTTAGAAAAATGAAATCCGTTTGTCCATTTAGAGGGGATGGCATCAGATATGGGCCAATGAGGTATTCACCGACAATACCGGCCAATACATTCACACTAAACCTATGTTGGTAGCCGGAAGTGATGCACTTCATTAGGGTTCTCCTCCCTGCCAGCTGTGCAAATTGTGCGTGTTAAACAGTCCAGACCGTGTGATAGTTGCTTCGTCCGTGAACAGGACACGCTTGAAAAACTGTTCATCATTCGCTACCTGCGTCAGGCATCAACGTGCCAAGTTAACCCTTGAGATGTGGTCATTTGGGAACAGATCTTGCACTCACTAGAAATGGTAAGGATGTAAATTGTCGTCGCGCAGAACATTCCACACATCCACATGGTTGGGGATTGCTAAGTCACGTGCTGCAGCTCCAGTACTTGCACGAGGCCTGTTACGAAAGTAGTGTAACGCATCCTCTTCAACAACCTCACGCACTGGTCGGGGCCGGTCATAGGCTCTCCTGTTCACATCGAAAGTACCATGTTCACGTAGGCAACGGTGTATGGCCGTAAACATTCGATGTCCAGCCAGTTATCTGTTTGGGAAAAATGTGCCGCCATGTTACCAGAACGACGTGCAGTAGTGAACTGGTTCTTAAACACAGAGTGTTGCCAAATTGTAACTCAATATTACAGTAATTAGAATTCACGCACACCAAACTTGAAACTTTAAAGCTCAATATCTCAAAAACGAAAGAGTTTCGCAATTTTTGATATTCTTTAAAAAGGCTTGTTTTTAGTATTCCAATCACCTGTGAAAGTTAGTATCTGTTCAAAATTAACACCCTGTATTTTAGTTTCTTTATCGATCTTATGGCTCTTTTTTGCTGAGTGATGAGTACATTAGTTATATTTTCATTAGTTGCGTGTCATGCCTATATTCCGTATTGTAAGTGTGGTAGAATGAGCTTTCGGCAATGCAAACTTCTTCAGGTAAATGCATTTTTCATTTTATGGAGGATTCCAACGGATTTTGAAAACTTAGTCCTAATATGAGCAATGTGCTCTTTGAAGGTCAGATGTTTATCTATTATAATATCCAGGAACTTGCATGAGTAGGTTTCTTCGATTTCACCTTCGCCAATTTTAAGGGGTTCATCCGAGGCCCGTGTCGGCCCAATGGGCCAGTTTTTTGTGTAGAAAAAGGATACTTAGGTGATGGATTATTGTGCCCTAAAATGTTATGGGGCTACGGGCATTAGATCCCCCCCCCCCCGTAGAGGGGTGTAAGGGGACCAAAATTCATGAATTTTTGACCCCATATCAAAAGAAAGCAAAACAGAAAATAAGATGTCTAAAACTGGCAGTTTGTTTGCAATGTTACGAGGATTTCAAAACTGTCTTTGAATTTGTTCTACCATAAAAACTCAATGACTTTTATTTTTTTCGAAATAACCATTAAAAATTAACTCAATAACTAATATTTCAAATTTTTTCAAAAGCTAAGGCCAAAATCGAAAAAATGAATTGAACAAAATGTGTTTTTTTTTTAAATTACGTACAGTGGTCATATTTCAGAAGAATCAGACCACATATAAAAAATTCACCATTCGTCAAGAAATGAATAATTTTTTCTTTTTTATCTTATTTTATTTTTTACATTTAATTTACAATTCACAGTCTAAATATTAAATTGTGCATGAAGATTATAAAAATACGAAAACAGCATTCACGTACAAAAATTGTCCATTATATTACACTTCAACAGAAAATTTGGTTTTTTTGCTTATACCCAAAACCCCTCATTTTCAACGTTCAAAAGAATAGAAGTCAGTGAGTTTTCATGCTAGGGATATCTGACGGGATATCTGACGTAAATGCCTTAAAAAAATGTAGGAAGGCGATTCTGGCAAAACGGAAGAAAGATCATGCCGGTAATAATGTAGGTGATTTGAAATCTGACAAACAGCCTGTAGAATACTAATCACCCAAAACCTGTTTCGATGACATGCAGAATAATGGTGCAGCAGATACTGATCGAGCTCTTCAGGCGTGTTGATCGTATGACCTCTTGAAGCCGGTTTTCCAGGGATATAAGAGGCTAAAACACTATATTCCCGTCCAGGCTTTTTGCGATTCCAATTTTCTTCAGAAATTCTTTCCTGGCGATTCTTAAGTGTACATAATGTTAGCTCGTGAACGTATGAGATACTAATTTGTGTAGAATTTTGGCTAAGTAATACAAGCCGTCAAAACTTCGTACTTCTTTTCATAGTGCTTAGTTCGAAGTTAATGTTTCTTCGATACTCGCTTCCAGTTGCAAATTTTTTCCATTCTGGCGGTTCCTCACTGTCAGTGTTGAGAAAAAGGAACTGTTGAACTCTGTATGAATTTTTGTGGGAAATACAAATAAATAAATAGTTAGAGGTACAAGGCCATGAAATAGTTCAAGGCCCAAAATCGTTTCTCTTTCCCCCTCCGTTAATTTAATTGAAGGATCTACCGTACAGGCCCCTGAATTGCCGAGCTCGCACACTAGCTTGTGATGTTATCTATAACGGTGACACGCCATCTTTAACAATCGAGCTCGTGGGCTGGCACGACGATACTATGATAGATTATTATTGTCGAGTGGCATAAAGGAAAGGATTATTGAAGAAGTTAACGTCATACCCTGCGATATGTGTGAACGTGATGTACGAAACAGAGATCGATTCCAACAATGTACTGCTGCTAACGGCCGCCATCTTGCTGACATTCTGTTCAGAACAAAATGATTATAAATGAGTTCTATTGCTAACCTCGAAAGTTACAAACTTTCCTTTTTATATACCCCATTAGTTTTTTATTACTCCTCAAAACTGCTCAATCGGTTTTGCCCCATCCTGTATTTGAATACTGTGGTCATCCATCATATACGTTTTAATTATGTTTGAATCCGTATTCCTCACGATATAATGTATCAGTCTGCATTTTATTTGAACTCTTGAGTTGAGAACAGTTACTGTTATCCCTTAGTTTCATGTCAATTAGCCTACCAAGTTTCATAAACTTAAAATCAAATGATAACAAATACTTTCACCCCTCACTGCATGGGGCCAATAATTATAGTTTACCTCGCCGTAGTTGCGTGACCACAAATAAATGAGGTGAGACATCCAAACCACGAAAAGCTTCATTGCCTGAAGCCATTGTGGCCAAGAATTTGATTTAATACATCTACAAAATCGTTTCGATTGTGTCCGAACGAATTCATGATTAGCCGGAACGATGAATCAATTCTCTGAAGGGAGACGGTTCATTTAATTTAATTGCCAATCAAACGCTCTAACAGGCCTCCCTAAATGGTTTGTTACAAGTAATGGGTTTTCTTCACGACCATTTTGGGTCAATGACTCCTCTGAACGGCTAAATTTCCTGTTATTTTCACAGAAAATAGAACAACTAACTTCATTAGTAAAAAAATCGTGTCGTTCGTTCATATTAAACCACAAGCAGTTATTATCTAGCGTTAGATCCTTTGCTGTCGCGATGATCGATGACGTCCGGTAAATGTGTTAGCAGGATCAGGCTTCGGTTTCAGCATCTCAGAACTATATTTTCCCACAAAAATTCAAAGTACTGAACATCATAGACCTTTGGTCCGAAACTTCAAACCTTCAACCATCCTTACATCAAAGAAATTATGTCATTAAACAGAAACACAAAATTGATTAGTTCCAGTGCGTATTACAATTTCTGAAGAGATTATTTATCTCTTTTTCGAGTGCAAGACGCTAGATCCATTCAAAAATGGACGGCTATTGAAAACATTGTGTACCATGTACCGTAGGCGAGTTGAGGTAGAAATTATATAAAATTTTACTAATTTAAGACGAAACATATGTTTGTGCTGTCGTTATATGAGCCAGAGTCAGCAAAACAAAAATACTCCGCGCTGCTGATGTACTTCGTTTCGATTGAAGACTGTTGGGGGCGCATAGCGAGTCGAATCGAGGGAGCTCGCGATGTTGTCTTCCCAGACACGACCCTGTGCCACATCGGGCTTGAGAGAGGCAGGCCAGCGTTCCCTGCACACCGCCGAACATAACAAAAGCTGATTATGATTTAATTTTACAAATCACAAATTCAGAGTCAATAGTTTCTTAGGTTGCTCATTCAATCATCTTTTTTTGTTGAAGAAAGTTGAGGAAGCTTGGTGCAATTCGTCGGTTAATGCACACGTTAAACCCACTAGTTTACGGCGGTTAACTTCATGTTATTTGAAGAATAAAGAAATGTGACTGATGCCGTTCAACGCTCTTGCCAAATCTGTGAACCCCCCATTAACCAATCTCGAGCTGACAAAATGCTTGCAGTAGTTAAAATTAATGTGGCACGTAAAATTTCGCTTTTGATGATAGCAAATCGGCTGCATTCGAATTACGAGGTTGTCATTTTTTGGAAGTAGGCTTCTTTAAATCATAAAAACTTAGAAAAGAACAACTCTCAACAATTTATTAAATTTTACGCGGTACGAGATTGGTCAATTTCTAAATGGAAATGTGATAAGTTAGAGCCTGTTGAACGCAGCGCAACTCGAACGTACGCACCGCGTGAGAATATGGTTAATTCCGAATAATTCCATCATTTTGCAGAACTGCATTTAATTTCCATACTCTAATATGCTGTTTCTCCCTTAAGGGGGATACAACTAATGTTCTGTAACTATGGGAATTAGCGTTCCTAGGTGGAAAACTTTTGGTACTTGGCGGAAGGTTGGGTATGTCTTCTTTTTGTTTAGATTAAATATTTTTTGTTTTATTACCGGCCATTTTTTACGATTCAATGTTTTATTGTTTTTCACTCCCTCTAACTTTCTTCTTCAACTGTTACTTTATTTTATAACCTTTCTTCTCAACTTAGGCCGCCTTCACACGGTGCAGTTTTTCCCTGTACGTCTTTTCCCGACGCGCAGTAAAAAACTGCACATGACGAGGTTACAATTCTTTGTAATGAAACCCTTTACACAGTGCAGTTTTTCACTGCACGGTGAAAAACTGCACAAAATCGCTTCAGCGACTTTCAAAACTTGTGCAGGATCCCGCCAGTGTCATTTCAGGTGTGAACAAGTGAGGAAGGTTACAAAACAAGATCTTATGTGTGACATTTATAATAAAATGGTTTTATTGTAATAATGTAATAAGCCAATAAATAATATTTGTGCAAATAATTTTCAAAATTAAAATATAGAAAATGGAAGAACTTACATTAGTTGAAAAACACCCATGTTTGTGAGGCAACTCAAGCGACGATTAAAAAGACAAAACGAAGAAAACGAGGGCATGGATCGAAGTATCATCAATATTAATTGACAAGTTTCAAGACCTGGCATCGACCTAATTGTTGGCATCGCGACTGCCAACATTGCATGAAATATAGTTGTAGTTTTCAACTGCCCAGTGAAAAACAGCGCAGTGAAAACTGCATCTTATGAGTGTAGGTACAGTTTTTTATTATGCATCGGAAAAATATCTGCAGTGAAAAACTTTACCGTGTGAAGGCGGCCTTGCTGTTTCTATGCGCAGTGGACCCTGTGAGGAGGCACACCTTGTGCATATATTCAAGACTAAATGGTGCCTTCAACCATCCTCTCTTTGAACATCAACGTTGTGGTAAGAGAGGCTGAAAATAACTTATAATTGATCAATCATGTGCATATGGTGTTCCTTTTCTCTGACATAGTTCATTGTGGTAAAATTTAAACATGCTGGAAACAATGTTTTCTTTCCAGGCTGGTCTGTCGTCAGAGACAGGCTCGAAATCTTAGTGTAATATTGAATATGAGAGCCAAGTCGGCACAAGCTCTATCCAAGAGAAAGGGCAGCAAGATGGCAACAAGGCACCCGGCAAAACTCGGGGTCTAAGCAACAGGAGACGCTCGGAGAAATAACGGAAGATAATGCGATGCTCAGAGAGGCGAAGGAGCGCCAGCGACCCTGGGAAAAGTGATCAGGCATTATGGAGACATTGAGAAAGGTAATGAGTTACAGAGTAACAGGACTCCGAGAACACATGCAAGACTCCAGTTTGCGAATATACCTAAACCAGACCGACTTAACTCAACGAAGAACGATCCTTATAAAGAGAGACGAACAAGCCTACATTCGGACTCGAAAGAAGATCCGAAGAGAGCAAATATGTATAGTTCGTTAGCCAGTTGGAGATTATATTCACGCAATATACCAATACGATAGAACGATTCATATAAGCACAAACATCAATCAAAGAAATAGATTATCAAGGTAAACTTACTCCGATGTAAGAAAGGACACTCCGTTGATGTCTAGCCATGCAGTAACTTTTTTATAAAGCAAATCTTCACACAGATGAAAGTTAACAGTAAAAGGCTGACTGCCTCCGTCTTTCAGATTGTGCTAATGTGTAAAAACTTGAGCAACGTATGCATTAGTTGGTCTTTATCTGAACGTTGGAGGGCGCTGTTCCGAGGAATCTATTTTTTCGTTGGGTCACCTAAGAATATAGCTGGCAAGTTTTCCTTCACATATATAGCGGCCAAATTATAAATGCTGCGGCGATAAAATTACACTGGGCATGTCTTCATGCTTGCTCAACATATCATGACGTCTTGTAAGAGGTCGAAGGTTCTGCACCATTTGTGACCAATTAAATGGGAAGCAGTGAGATTACTCAAATACTTCGTTGATTTTCAATGCAACGAAGCTCAGTAGTGGCTGGAGAACTTTAGAAGATATGCAACAAAACTTGTTTTGTCATATGATTGAACTAGCAAAATTTTATTCTCATTTACTGTTCCTAATGTAACAAAGCTGAAGAACATATTTTATGCTTGTTTCGGCCCGGCGTTAAACCTCACCATTAGATTAGATGATATGAACAAAGGAAATAAGTTAGGACTCATTTCTTGCATCGTCAATAAGGTTGGGGTATTATTTTCATTATTGGGGTAATAGAGATAGAAATGATAAGGCTATTTCACACACATTACCTTCTCGTATTGATCCTATACAGAGTGTACCCAAAAAATGAAAACACTGAGGTAATTGTCGTGCAACGAAAAGACGCCTACAGGAACAGGTTTAATTGTCTGGTGGATTTAAGATGACGACCCGTGCCATAGAAGAATTATCGTTCAAGATTTCATCAGAGAAACTTTTCAAGGACTCGTGATTTCGACTGGTAACGCAATCGAATGGCCACCACGTTCTCCCATCGTGTGACTTTTTTCTTTGGGACTATTTGAAGAACTTGGTATTCGCAACACCTCCAAGAGACTTGGAGAATGTAAGAGATAGGATAACTCATCACCTTAATGCGCTTAAGGAAAATCCTAAACTTAAGAAGGGTGATGAAGAAAATGCGAAAGAGATGTACACATTACTTTAAAAAAAATCGTGGACGTTTTAAATAGGTAGGAGATGATGCAAAAATGAAATGTTCGTTATTTTGTTAGAATTGATTTTAGTTTTTGATTTCTAACAAGAAATGTTTATTTTCACTTTTTAATCCATATTTACCACATAGCCACGACTCAGCAAAAGTATGTTAATAAAACAGAAACGTGTGTGCTGTGCGAAGTCATCCCCACTCGGACTAATCCATCATTCTTCACCAGCCTCAAGGCCCGTTTACACCGGGGCGCACCCACGTCAAGTTCGCACATTTTCATGTACGTGTGTTGCAGTGTCCGTGTGCGTGAAGGATGCGTCTTTTCCACTGGTCCAGAGTTTATCTCATTGCCAGAAGTCGCTGTATCGTCTATAATGCGTTACGAGATGTTGCAATGCAGTTAGATTCTGCTCTAACCTGCATTGTACATCGTACAGGTCGCTTGCTTACTTCTACTCATTCTAGTATAAAACAACATTGTAGTATTGGTTCCTGTGAACAGATTATTGACATTAGCAAATTTAAAATATTAGAAACTTGTACCGCCAACTTAGAACTACGTATTTTAGAGTCCTTATTCATTCATAAACTCAAACCTTCTCTCAATGAAATGCAGAGTGCATCCCCTCTGAAAATTTTCAACAGGAAAATTATTA
>JACJUY010001906.1:28546-44804 GCA_014220935.1 Platorchestia sp. MABIK | reverse complement strand
ACAGGGTTGGGCAAGCGCTTGACGCGCGCTTGCTGCAGCGCTTGACGCCCACAACTGTTCACACTCATTTTTTGATACACGCGCCTGTCACACAATTTAGTCGGCATCTAGACACCTGTGAGGATGGATGTGACTGAAGAAGAGCTCTGGGAAATTATTTTAGGAAGAGAAAAAGGTAAAAGGCTGCTGTGAAGAGAAAAAAGGTAAGCATCACAGCATTTGAGTTAAAAAATAGTTGCAGAGAAGAGACGAGAGGGGTTCATACACTCATATCTTCAGAGAACTTTAAGTTGAATATAAATTAGATTTTCGAAACTAAACAAGACTGCACTCAAAATCTGCATTGAGTTCAATTGTTATTAAAACATGTAAAGCTGTATTGAAGGATAACTACTTGAAGGTTGGTGAAACAATTTTTTTTCCATTTTGTTTTTTATCCTTTCAAAAGAACTCCGTTGTTAAATCAATATTTGGTTTCAAAAAAAGGTCGCATTTCCAGTTCATTTCAATATAGCAAGCTAGAAAAAACTTATATTATGAAAAAGTGTAGAATGGTAGAAATTTTTGACACAAAATTTTCATGAAAAAACAAAGATAGACGTAATTCCCAGTATTTGTATTGCAAAATGTACCTAAAACACATAAGCTAAGGTGAAAAGAATGTTTTAAATACATAAATGGCATGAGCTCTGTATAGTTCAATTGAGGTTTCTACCAGAGAGCGAGACCATACAAATGTGATGGTGCTCTCCATAGTTCAAGCTGATGCGTTAACGCATAAACTACCGCACACTACCACGGACAGCAGCCGACTGAGTGCAGCGGCTGTGTTGCAAGAGGCAGGGCGACTGTGAATCGCTAGCTGGTCAATCACTCGGATGCTCGCCTGAAGCGCATGTAGCTGCTGCACAGAGGGGCGGTGAGGCGCTTGACGCCCGTGTGACGCCCCTAGTGTAAAAGGCCTTAAATTACACTCCGTTAATCCGCCCGTCAAATCACAAATCAAGTCCTGAAATGCTCTTTCAACCTCCCGAAGAAGCATAAGATAGGTATAGGTAAGTTAGATTTCTCTTAATTAAGACTAGACATGCTATAGAAACTGTAGTCCTCAGGTAAAACTACTAGTTAGGTTTGTTGTACAGGCTGGACATGCTAGAGACGGGGGTCTCCAGGGAAATATTGTTACGTTAGCTCCACAATAGCCAAACCTACGGGACTTCTATCTTTAGCGTCCGCCATTCTGCTTGCAGTTTCCATACCTTCCTCTTCATTTTTTCGATGTCTTTTTCTTCTTTTCATTCCTAACTTGCTATTTATATGAACAGGATATCCTGTACGGAAACACTAATAGGCCATTGATTCCACTTTTTCCTAAGTCAATGCGAAATGGATCTTTCTCTTTCCTGTATGAAAATATCTTTATATCTGGAGCTGAGCTTTAGATTAACTATTATTTCATATTCCTCCGATGCTACAGCGAGATTGACATAGAATGAAAAGTGTCACGTCAAGAAAGATGACTCCGACCAAAATAAATAATGTACCAGAAGAAGTAATGCGATTGTAACGCTGTTAATAATAGAAAGTAAAGTTAAAATAGGACGTGAAACGACCAAAATGCTTTAAATAGATTTACTTATAGATTTACACAGATGCCGTAAAAGAATGATTAAGAAATTGATCGATCTGAATAACGACATGAAAAGATAAAAAGAAGAACCAATATAAAAGGGAACATTCTTTCAAAGGGAGATTCCGAAACGTTTGTTTTTAAAAGAATGTTCCCTTTTATATTGGTTCTTCTTTTTATCTTGCGTATTAGATTTCCTAAAAATCGCCCGTCTAATTCTATTATACGACAAGAAAATGATCCTTTAGTTTTGTACTTATTTTGTCTTCTTGATATAGCGAGCACCAACTGAAGTTTCCATTAAACTCGATACATGGCGGCTTGATAGGAAAAGATGCTATGGATCAAGCTCTACTTTAACCGGTAGGCCGCAACCGAGACGGTACAGAAACAGTTTTGTGGAAACTACAGAAATTCCTCGACGAATCTTTCTGACTCGCGCGCCCTCAAAAGACTTAAGTTGACCCTTTTGCACTCGCGCGTCGTCAAAACCTCTAACTTCACTCTTTTTAACATACGAAAAAATTATATTCGCAACGTTACTTTCAATCAACAGACCGTTTTATTTGCATTTGTTGAAGAATTCGATGCCAAATGTAAAGGCTGGAAGGACATCGAACTAGACAATGACGCATAGGACGTGGACCGTTTAAATTTCTGAACAATATCACAGAAGAGAAGCACAATATCACCTTTTGAGAATACATTCTTTCAAACGATTCAGGACATTACTATTATTCAATTAACCAATTAATCAGTTAGAAGCAATATCAGATCAAATGTTTCTTACCTATAGCTACAAATTGAAAAGGAAGAAATGGAATAAGCCCGTGAAATACTCTGCTTGACAACGTTAATTTTGAAGTGGGCGCACCATTAAAGTTTTTGACCTGCAAAAAATATTGAAAAAATTTAACATTCTGAAAGAATGTGTTGAGACATCGAAACAAATACATTCAGAATAACATCGCTTCAACATGAATACATTAGCGTGTAGGGAAAACTTACCGCGGAAATTGTAGCGGGGGCAAATGCATTAACGTCTATCTGAACTTTTTCGCAGAAGAAAGAGTAAAAAAAGACACTTTTAAAATCTGCAACACTGAGATGATTTTATCAATCAGTTAAACGCAAATATCAATTAATATCATAGGATTGGTACAAAAACAACCGAAGTGGGTGAATGAGCCCCTACACATGAAAAACTCAAACTGAAAAATCTTTATCTCCAAAAAGCTAATACGATGAATATATACATTGGGCTTTAAGAATGATTGAATATTAAATTAAAGTGCTTAAATGAAAATTTGAAATGAATTCAATCTAAACATAAAAATTAATTCGGCAGTGATTATATCTACGGCAAGCAAACAGTAAAAATGAGCGGTTCTAATTCGTTTCGAGTAAACGAAACATGGAGAACTAGATGAGGATTAATAAATTTCGCATAAACTGTAACATAAAGCAATTGCCATCCCACTTGTAGAAAAGCTGATTGAGAGGAAAAAATAAATTGCGTTCTGTGCATATTGGAGCTCACTGGAAAATTCGATATGAAATGTCAAGGCTTAAAAAAACATCAGAGTAGACAATGGCGTATTGGACATGGACTTCATAAAATTTTTGAACAATTTCATGGCGAAGAAGCATGGTTCTCATTTCTAAGAATATATTCTTGAGATGTTCAGAAGATTTTGATTTCGTCAATTCATCAATTTAACTCCTTAAAACATTATCAAAGCGCATGTCTTCCGAGACATGCAGCCACGAATTTCTGACCCACTCCACACCTGTCGCGGTATCTTCCGGTTTCTTCTACTATCAATGCGTTCATAGGCTCGAAATCGTCAATGCAAACATCACGGGTCATGAGTGGTTTAATTTCTTCTCCAAAGAAAGGGCTCAACACTAGTTTACACAAGTTCCTGAACACTGCGTAGGTATCTTCTTATGATGGCGCTTCTGCCATTTCGGGAAAATACTGCTTAATTACACTGCTCTCATTAGGCTTCACTTATGGAAAAAAATTTGCATTTCTCAACAATGGTATTCATAAAGGGGGCTTTGCAAAGTTTTACGTGTGTGTAATTCAGCTTCGCCTCATCGGGACTCATCCGCAGTCTGTCAAGATATGTTGGTAGATCGCCTAAATAGTTTAAATGCAGCTACAATAGCGTGCAAGTACGCAAAACTATGGTCGACTACTATGTATCTCGGTGTGAACTCTCTCCCATTTACTTCTCTATAGTTTTGTACGAGGTTTGCAAGCATGCCTTCGATGCAGCTTGTAGAATTTTTTTGAGGTAACATAGATTGTTCTTAATGACGGAGCGCCGATCTCTGGTTGAAAACTACCGCATGATAGAGGTAGCTGTTGGATTTGCATCCTTGCACGATGCCACCAGTGCAGTCGAAATGGTGAGTGGCATCCAGGCTTCTAGCAAGCTCGCGGAGCTCTTCCTGTGTTTGGAGGATTATTTTTGAGTTCATCGTTTCGTTTTCTGTCACAAACCCGGAGATCATTTTGTTGTTGGCCTTGCCGAAGGCTTTAAAGGCACTTCAATGATTTTTAAAACTTGATCCGATTCGTTTGAAATTTGGCCTAAATATGCATATTTTGAAAGACGTATTTTAACTCATGTAGCTTTTTCGATTTAGGCCTTTTTTTGCTGAAAAATACGAGAGATTAGTGTTTTCAAACAATTTTATGAATATTTCAAAGGAATAGAAGTCATTGAGTTTTTATGCTAGAACAAAGCCAAAGACAGTTTTAGAATCCTTTAAGCATTGCAAACAAAGTTACAGTATAAAATTTTCCATTTTAAACTTATCGTTTTTTTAAACAAGATATTTTGTCACTAACTGACATACACACTAATTTTGGGTTTTTAGCTTAATAAAATAAAGATAATTTGTAAAATCGGGAAAAGCTACTGCAACCTTGTTTGCAATGCTTCAAGGATTCTAAAACTGTTTTTGTTTTTTTCCTAGCATGTAAACTCACCGACTTTTATTCTTTTGAATGTTGAAAATTAGAGGTTTTGGGTATAAGCCAACAACAAAATTGTTTTTTGAAGTGTAACAAAATGAACAATTTGTGTGATTGTATGTTGTTTTCATTTTTATTTCGAAAAACTCCATGCATAACATCATATTTACACTGTGAATTGTAATTTACAAAAAAATTAAAATAATAAAATGATTTTTTTTATAAAAATTAGGAAATTTTATATTTGTAGTCTGAGTCTTATGAAATTTGACTATTATATGTAGCTTTTGAAAAGAAACTTAAAAGAAGAAACTTTGGAACTCCCTTTGGTTTTATGCTAGAACAATACCAAAGACAGTTTTAGAATCCTTGAAGCATTGTAAACAAAGTTACGGTTTCAAATTTTCCATTTCCCGTTTTGTTTTCTTTTTAAATAAGGTCGAAATGGGGCGGAAAATTCAGAATTTTTGGTCCCCTTACACTCCCCCTGGGAAGTCTAGTGTCCGTAGCGCCATAAAATTTTAGGACCGAATAGTCCACCACCTTAAGGTCCTTTTTCAACAAGACATATAAAATGCTCATCGGACCGACAGAGGCCTGGCAGGGGCCTGGGATGGCCCCCTTAAAGCACTCGATGTTTAAGTGTAGGTCCGAGTGGTCATCCTGAGAAATTTAATCGCTGTACTTCATCATCTGTCCAAGTTTCCTGAAACTATTCAGGGGAAAAATTTTCGTGACATCCGTACCGTCTGCCATCTTGATAAGTTGTTGACAGTAAACACTCGACGGGCCGCTTAGTGAAACAGCCTGTCCAATGAGTTGTTTTTCCTCGATTTTTGCTTGTTTGTTCCTAATTTTATGGTTCTTATTCGCTTCGTGTTTTTTCCAGCAAATAGACTGTACATTTTCTTGCTATTTCTTCCTGCCCGTTGAAACAGACAATTTTTGCTTCAGGTCACAAAGCAGGTCGTGGCATCGAACTGGAAAACTGAAAACGGGTTGCCCTGCAAAATAGGAGCTTGGACATATTTTCATCTTATAAAATTTGCAATGACACTCTTGATTGAGATTTTGGATACCTTTCAACAAAGTAATTCGCCTTTCATGTTCTCGTTCAAAAATATGTTCATTATTGCAACCGTTTAGCATCACAGCAAACCATTTTTTCGGACGATAAATCTGATTCTTCTTTGCTCGCATGAAGCTCTCGAGATTATCTCCAACAGTTCTTTTAAGCGCTGCCAGTTGCCATTGCATCAAAAAATCATCTGACGTAGTTTTGTAGTTCCGCTCACCATTTTCGGACGACCTGTCTTCGGTAAAGTCGTCGTCACAGCCTTCATTTTCTTCAAAGTTTCCTGCACTCTCATTGGCGTCGTTACTCGCGGAATCATTTTCGAACAACCTGTCATCGGTAAAGTCGTCGTCTAAGCCTTCATTTTCTTCGAAGTTTCCTTCATCTTCATTGGCGTCGTTGCGTTGACGATTCCGGTCATTACAAAATGATATCCCCTGCACCTGCATTGGGTAGAAAAACCTGGAATTGGATTTAAGGACAAATCCTCTATGCACTGGATAGTCGGTAATTCCAAATATACATTTGTGGAGTGCTCATTTCGGAACCTATCATTGGTACAATTGCTAATGCTAATTACGAAAGTAAGTACGAAATTTTCCAAGCTCAATACAGTAAAGGAACACACATTTGAGGATTTCTCCGTAGCTGCTGCTGAAAATTCTGCGTGGAAGAATTCATTCAAAGAAACCGCTCTTGCAGGGGCGTCTGGGAGAGCCTTGCACTGGCGCTGGAGAGGAAAAGTACAGAACAATCGTAAAGCACAGGTTTAAGAAAGGCCTTCATTTTTGACACTTTGGTGTCTCAAGCATGAAGAGAGAGGGAGAAGGAGAGAAAGAGAGGAGGGAGAGGGAGGGGAGAGATAGAGAGGTAGAGCGGGAGAGCGAAATTGCGAAAGTTAGTTTACAATTAAGTGAAAAAGTGCTCACGAAAAAAGAAAAGCACGGTATTCCTAATAGAGCTGATTCATGTCACTTATCTAATCAAAATCAATAAATAAAACTGGTTTTAAAAAATATGAGCGAAAGATAACACGCATTTGAGTACTTTTTGCAAACAAGACAGTGATCATCTAACATAGATGTACCTGTAGATGAACTATGAAGAACAGAAACCCAATAACAGCACAACAGGGAATAATATACTGAGGAAAAATAAAATCAGAAATGACTTCCATATGAAAACGGTGAAGAATTTTTGAAAGAACGTATGGGACGATATCATTTCCTTTGAAATTAAGAAAAAACTTGTGACAGTTTAATAGTAACATCAGCTTATAATTATAGAAGTATATTGAGCATAACTAAAATACTCTGAAGTTCCTAACAATCTTTTGCGCTCGAAAAAAGAAAATACATGAAAAACTTATTCCTTTTCAGCAACGATAGCTCATTTTACGTACTCAATTACATGAAGAACCTAACGCTGGGTTTCAAGAAACTCGCAACATCGTTGTGCTAAAATTTAATGCACATTGTATCGAATTGTGCGATAGTTGTGCAAAGGTTGAATATATAGAGTGGCTCTCCAATCAACAAAATAAAATGTAGTCTATTGGGCAAATGAGTTTTAATTTGAAGCAGCTGCTGAACAAATATAGAACACTACAAATTTACATCCTATACACTCGATGCATAACATCTAATGCAACATTTACTCAAGGAAATGTCCTAAAAAAAATATTCCCTAGTTTGTGAGTTATAATGCGACATTACTGAAAGGCGGAGTATAAGAGGTAGGCCCCGTAATTTTAGAGAAAAATAAACACTAAAAGAGATTATACTGATCGAAGATTGACATTTTCGTAATATGAATGTCTTTCAGCATTATTCTTTAAAATGCAACTGTGAGGCTTCCCATATCTATACTCACATTTAAAGAAGAAGACGTTTCTATTGTCTAAACTAAACAAGATAGTATAAGCACGAAAGTACAAAGAAGACTTAAAAATTTAAACGTACATTTCCGTGCTTAAAATAAAAATGAAATCACCAATGCAGATCCTCAAAAGTGTCACGGAACAGATTTAAGGCTGTCGCCTCTGTCTCCGTAGTGAGGGATTAAAACCTCATAGTAGAAGAGGAAAAGGAAAATTAAGAGCGGAAGAAACACAGAAGGAGAAATAATAGAACAGGTAGGAAATAGATATAGTAAGTGTCTGTTCTGCTTACCCACCTCAGTGCCCCAGTTCAACACGGGAAAATAAAAACTACAAGTAATGCATTTTAATTACGTTTATTTATAACCTTGCATGAGAACGCGTGATCTGCACACGTACGTCTGTAACATAAAAACACCCAAGGCAATTGGCAAGAATTATATAAAATACAATACTAGCGAATTATGGCGCACGCGAATAGGCACAAAGCACTTGATTGCGGATCACATATGGCTCCTATCCCTCTTGTAGTACGAAGAAAGAAAATTAAATGAATTTCGAACTTTTCCCAACTCTCAGCGCCTGTGCAAAAGGATGCTGCGCTCAGCCGCTTGTTTAGACTTTCCTGAGGGCAGATGCGTAGGTTATGAGGCGATGACGCTTCAGCTCGGTATGCGCCATTTGGCGTCACTTCGCTGCAACCCTAAGCGGTTGGGTGTGTTGAAGATCCGCCCCCTGTGAACAACAATTCGGTTGAAAGATCTATTCCTCCTAAGCCTTCATTCTCTGTCATTTAGCTAATTTTTCTTTATAATTTGACTTCCAATAATCGAAGGATGATCTATCTCTATTGCAAAATGAATACAACAAAGAAAGAATTTTAGCATTCGCATCAATCATTCGACTTGTCAAAATGGCGTATTTGACATTTATGGCTGACCTTGGCCGCACAATGTGTTACAGAATCAGGGCAAACAAACGAACTAGAAAACCTCCGGGATCTCAAAAATGCATCATAAGATATTCATTGATTTTAACCCATATTCAAAAATAGAAACTTTAACACCCTGCTTAAGAACAAAAGAACAAAAACAAAACACACTGCTTAAGACGGTATCCCAGTTTCTGACGTTCCTCAATGACGCTTCCCAAATTCAACCAGCCTTGATCCAAATCATAATATAATGCCACGAAGTCTTTATGTTGACCCCCAAATATTCTAAAACAAAGCAAATATCCTGCATAATCTTGCTCCCTGAGTTACTATCAGTTCCTAACACGCAAAAATTAGCGTACCTCCCCGTTGCTGCTTTCTGAGCCTACATCTTGCCGACGTGCTAAACAGTATGTATAACGAAGAAGTGGGCCACCCCCTTCTCATGCTGCGTTTAAATATGCCCAATCCTAACTGAAACGCGATGCGAGCCCGCGAAAATTCTACGGCTGCTATTGGCTCGCCCGTGAGCGTCTACGTGTATCATTAACAATGAGGCACGACCCTCGCTTTCATCGGTATTACAACGCGCAGCCCCCTCAATCTTTTTCATACCCCTAAAAACCCATTGTTTACTCACTCGTAATGAATGAAATGTAACCCTTTACTTTTCTATGCTATGTATTAACGTTGCAATTGGTCCTTTACGTTTGTTGCTGCAGGTGCTAGCTCCAAGTCCTCACATAAACCCCTCTTCTCTTGATGAGACACACCCCTATTTCCCTCACAGACGTTCCCGGTTGTTTTTTCACGTGCTTTTGCTGCTTATGTGTGGGTTTACGAATATATATTGTATATTTAACAAATATCATAACAAAAGTTCAATAGAAAAGATTTAACTCAACAAATGTAAACGTGCCGGGCTTGATGGAACAAACATCCGTTTTTTGAATTGAAAACTCTTCAAAAAATTAACGAAAATGCCACTGTATGGGAGGAAAAGTGAGAACACTATCGTTTAAATAAAGTTCACAATCGTTTGTTCGTGTGAGTGCAAAAACACTCGAAACTTCCACATGTCAAGAAACACGAAAAATTGAAACATTAAAGAAGACGCGCAATGAACACCAAAGCCGTCGCATTTGTCCCCCAGAATTTAAGATAGCACAGTTTCACTCGATATAATAACCAATGTTAAAAAAATAATATTAGTAAAAATAGAAAGAGGTGTAATTACACACAACGTCACCCCTGAGTCATTTCATTCAATGAGTACGAGTGTAAAAAACACGAACCATTGCGGAATATGCTTCGACTTCTTAAAGCATCGCGAGTCGTGCCAGCGTGAGTCATTCATATAAATACGATACGGGGCTTATCGATATAACTTACAAAAATGGAGTACACATTACGCACGTTTCGAATTAAGAAAACGACACTAGCCCGAATTGAAATTTCAACATGTGAGACAATGCTAGGCAGCCCATAGATATTTTGAGTAACGCGAATGGGTCAGCCAATATCACAGCATTGGGCAAGTCTTTTCTAGCCTTTAAAATCGTATCCTTTATTTCCGATTTCGTTAAAAACCAAATTGCATATCTAGCTTCTGGTAAATTTTTTCTTTTCTATCAACACTATTGGCTTGAAGCGAATTTAGAAAGTCTATTTCACGTTCCATGTTAAATGTTTCACTTTACGGGATTGTCTTTTTGTGCTCCTAGATTAATTTGGCAACATTACAGTTCTCAGAAATTTCAACATCAACTTAGACATAGGAAATCTTTTCCATGTGTGACTCTCAAGTTGAACTAGACACAAAAGCAGCCGTAACGACACTAGACCCCGAATGTTATCCCGATGCGGGAGACCGCTGTACGAGATGGAGTCACATCTTAGCAACACCCAAACAGTTTGAGGGCTTCTTGCAGCGTCAACATAACTTCCCTAATGCAAACATACAATAATGATAAATATTCTCATTAGCCATTGCCCAACCTGTCTGACCTTCTGTGTAGCCTTTATTATCACTACATTGAACATCAATTAAAAAATCAATGTTGTTTCGTTTTATGTAATCGCACATGTGAAATGTAACAATAAACCTTTTCACTTCAAATTAATCCAAGTCAAGTTCAATTGAATCCATGGCAAGTTCATATTAATCCAAGTCAATCAAATTAATCCAAGTGGTTTCAACGCCATCTTGAATTAAATCAAATTCAGATACTATGTTAAAGCTTTTAGTTAACTCAGTTCTATTTCTCATCAATTTGAATCTGTAGCGATTCTCAAGTGTGTGTGGTAACCACATTCTTGGTCGAGGCAGATTGAGGTCGGTATGTGCTCTAGGCGTTTCATTTGAAGTAATTTCATGGAAGAGTACGCACGAAAGAGGCGAATAATTCAGTAAGATATTTATGTTTTCTGCTAGTGCCATATAACCTACTTTATTGCGTGTAATATTTAAGCGAGAACAGGTATTCATGTCTTTTAAATATTCTTTGTTGAATTGGTTTATTTAGTTAATTAACGAGCATGATTTGTGAAAATAAAGTGTATAATTAAAATTTGTTTCTAGTGGTAGATTTTAAGTATTTGTGATACACTGTTACACTAATCTTTTGAATAAACCTGCACGTTTTCGAACTACCCTTTAAGCATTCTAAAAAGCACGAAGTTCTTCACAACTTCATTTTCAGTCTTAATTTAGTGTAATTTCGAGGAGGCAGGCAGGAAGTTAATGAAATATTTCAAATTTATGAATCGGACTGGAATTTTATTCAAAATAAAACGTGTAGATCAGGAAAGATATAACTTTTTGTACAACGTAGCCAACTAGTCTCAATTTATTGATCGCAAGAGAGTAAATTAAGCATAAAAGTAAAAAGGATTTCCCCTATGTAAAAAGGAAACATTGCTCAAAAAGTATCGCTAGAAACGCCGCAGTAAATACAGGCAGCACGAGCTACACGATGCAGATACTCGGGAAAGATTCAAAGGAGGCGAGTTTCGGCAGTCGCCGTTTCTGCGTGGTCGATGACGAGGGAGAGGTCTGACAGAGGTGACGACGGGGCGAGCAATGATGGGATGAGGATTTTAGAAGAGTTCGAAATGAGCGACTTGAGCGTAACAAGAAGACTAGCAAAGGCAGCAACAGGTCGAGCTAGACGTGAAAGTAAAAATGTTTTGAAGGGCAAAGTAGAAAGTAAAATTAAAAAATTCATGGACTTGTTTGTTTTAGATGAGTCAAAGGCAAGTGCTTTTGAGGCCAAACATGGAAAATGTGGCCTTTAAGGTCAATATTGCGCGTGGAAAATAGGAATTCTGCTTGCATTTTTTCCATCCAGAGTGTTTCTGGTGTTAAATCATAGAGTAGTGATCTAGATATTACATCTCTAATTTCCATATTATGCTTCGATCATTAAAGAATAGATAAATTGTTCTGGGATCTCGTGATTAATTTTTGGCTATGCTTTGTTGTGCAGTCAATCTCTATTAATTTTTGTCCACTTGTTCGCTTCAAATGAAAAAATCTTTCAGTTAGTGTTATTATCTGCAGGTAGATCAGCAAATTTTGTATACAAAGATCTTTCTATTTCTCATTTCTCTCTATTTCTCATTTCTCTCTATTTCCCATTTCTCTCTATTTCTCATTTCTCTCTATTTCTCATTTCTCTCTTTCTATGTATATTTCCTCTCTGATTCTTCCACTTCTTTTTCCTTCCCCTATCAAAGTGCTTAAATCACTCTTCGACACCTTACGATCTCATTACACCAGTTAGGAGGGGCGTTAATTGAGCGCCGTGACACTCATTTTGTTCTTCAATACCAGAGACATCTCAAAATTACTATAGTCACAGTTATCCTTTGTTACAGATTAGCGATAATTATAGTGGGAATGTGAGTAAAATCATTATTTAACCGTGAGCCTTAGTGTAAAAAAACAACACTATAATATGAGAACAAATTAAAATCGCACCCAAGGTCTATATATACCTTAATAAGTTTAAATGATGCCCTTAAAATTCTAAAACGAACAGTACTAATGAAAAATAATGGTGTAAATCGTTAATCAGAATGATTTTGGAATCACGCTTAAAATGAATAATGTTCTTATATCTTATTCTAAATCACTCTATTTTTTCTTGAAGAAAGCACAATGTCAATTAGTGCAAGATGAACGTTAATTCCAAACAGAACGGAGCGGAAAAGTATTTTAAATCACCTCTGCTTACAAAATTAATCTTACTGACGCTATCTACTGTTCGTTTCCTATTCGGAAAATAACGAATATGATTGTTAAAATCCTTTCCATAATGTTATAACAAATTACACATGACTATGAGTGAAATGATTCTCTTTTTTCACTAGTTCTTAAGACGTATCATTCTTGGTTCAAGAAACATCGCTCTGACTTCCTTTTCTCAAAATTTTACGCTTCGCGTTGCTGTCTCGTGTGTTTCTCAAGACCAAGCTTAAGAGCCGGGTCCTGTTCGAGGGAAGATTTGTTTAAATCTCGCAAAGCTTGATTGGGCCAGCCTGCTTGCCTAGCTATGATGCACCGCAATGCTGTGTTCTATAATCCTATGAACATAGCTAAGTTGCCAGAGTTTATAATGTTTAAGTTGCATGAAAATATCGTAGTAATGATGACATTTACGGGCACAGGTATGCATTGATGAAGAACATGCATTATGAATACATACTCATCAAATTTATCAGTAACGCTCAAATAACGCATCCAACATTGTAACGTAAATTTTTGCGTTCTAGTGATATCCTGTAGGTGAAATATTTACTTGTTTAGAAGAAAAAGAGGGGGTGAAAAGTTAAATGACATTTTCTTTATTTTAAAGTTTGAAAATATTTCTTATCAGTTTTTAAATGATTCGTAAGCTTAGGATTGGTCAAAATTCAACTGGAACCCTTTCAAACAGTGGTAGCTGTTGTTAAGCATTCAACTGGTGCCGACCTATACATATGTTGGACGTTCAAACGCGTTATGGTGCCCTTTGTATGATATTTTAGATGTGGCTTGGAAGATAATTTTTAAGATTGGAGAGATTTGCACTGATGTTTGAGCGTTTTGATAACACTTCTTTCACGAGAGGGATTTTTTTTTTTCGAGGGATAGTAGGAATGTCGTTGGCCAGACCCAATCCTTTCTAGTTGCGTTGCAATCATTCGTAAGTAGATAGTTGCATGAAACACAACGTTCGTAGCCATTATTCTAAACAGAACAGAGCGGAAATGTAGTTTCCATTACCTCTGTTTACAAAGGCAATCTTACTGACGCTATCTACTGTTCGTTTCCTGTTCGGAAAATAACGAATAAGATTGTTAAAGTCCTATCCATAACGTTATTACAAATTACACATGACTGTGAGTGAAATAATTTTGAAGAAATAGATATTGGTAGAGGTATTAGTGGAGTGCGCAGCCTCAACTCAAGTGAATGAAAGGTTTTCTGATATAGCTGACGAGTTGTAGGATTTCAGAAATGTGCTGCCGGATTCTTTAAAATTTTGTAAAATTATTAAGTAGCAAAACATTATATAGGACTTATCGTTGCCCGAATACTTTTTATGACAATGATTATATATATTACTTCTTACAAATATTGCTCAGGAAAAATTATGTCTAATGGTTTTATGTCTACTTAAGAATGCTCGAAAATATTCCATAGCCAACATGATCTCAGATTATTAGATGTGAATAAATGACTGTATTAATAATTTAACCTTGAAAACCATTTTGGCAAACAACTTTGTAAGTTAATTAATCCAGATCTCCATCGAAGCTGTTTGAAATGCTGCTGGCATCGGACTTTAAGTCGAAGTCTTTTATATCGGAAGCCTGCGCTGCAGTAGCCCCGTGTGCAGATCTCCATATGCCTCCTTTAACACCACCTTCGCTCCATTAGCCCCGTGTGCAGATCTCCATATGCCTCCTCACAACACCACCTTCGCTCTATTAGCCCCGAGTGCAGATCTCCATATGCCTCCTCATAACACCACCTTCGCTCCATTAGCCCCGAGTGCAGATCTCCATATGCCTCCTCATAACACCACACGCCTTTGGTCCCACCCTTCCAATAACATCCTATATGATAACCTCTAGTATTCAGGACAAACTTCAAAAAATGGCTTTCAGTTGAATATTTTAAAAAATGGTGACTGGCATCGTTTTCTTTAAATCGTTTCTTTTCTCTAAAACGTCCTTAATTTTGTCATTGAAAAAATGCGCCGTCTTACCTAGGACCCTCATTATTTTGTTAGGTATATGCATACAATGTGTGATGAACGTGGGACAAACCTAAATCTATATTTCTGAATGACAATCTCAAAAAATGAAAATTTCGAATAAATTTCCACTTTGTTGTGTTGCATGTGGGTATCAATATTTGTACTGCAAAATTCCTCTTCTGAATGGTCAGCAGCTCTTTCAATAACCACGTCTCATTCATCTAACGTTAATGGATTGGTCTTGATTGAAGGAGTTGGGGAAACTTCAGAAATTTAGGAAGAGGAATGTTGCGCAAAAACCGAGTTCAGCAATTAAACTCGATGTGACTCAGATCACAGGAACAACTCTTCTTCATAGTAAGTTAAAATAGAAATTTTCTGCAGTGCTCTGCTACACTTCAGCCTTTAATCAAAGTGTCATATTTTTTAGACAGCAGCATGAATTCATTAGCTCTAATGCCATTCTACTGAATACTATTCAATACAAATTGCAATGCTATTAAATCACTGTCAGTATTAAACCTTAATTAGCGTCAGTTCAAATGTTTATACTGTGATAAATCCTTCGAGTGCAAACAGTTGTATATGCTTTATGCATGCTGTCTTAAACTGCTATCACGCCTTTTGTAGGTAAAACAATTTAAACTAACAGAGTAATCACTCGCAATGCTTGATTAAATCAAATGTACGGAAAAGGTACCAATTGATTTTTATATTTTTAAGTTGTTTTGTTGTTATGCTAGATGTATTTAGCTGATGTCATTAGTAGGTAAATAGTAAACTTCTTCGCTTTGTCTTGTTTTCATCTTCAATCAAATTTTAATCTACTAGAAAATATTGTCAACTCATGTTTCGGTAACAAACTTGATAACTACCCTTATTGTTCCCTAACTGCACTTACGATGTTCTTTGAGAGCAAAACCAACGTTTATCTATCGTTGATATGCTCAACTCAATTGCAAGGAATACCGTTTCTGAAAATGTATTTCTAGTCCTTTCGGGTGTATTGCCCCTTGAAGCATATATGGTGACTCTTCGTTTGTGCTTGAAATTTATGTTAAGCTCACAACACTTGCTCATGTGTATAAACTAATTATTGGTACTGCAGGTCAATATGTTTCCTTAGTGTAAAATAAAGTTGCTAAAAAATGTTGACCTGCATCGAATAAGTCTTGAGCAAGCACCTCTTTTTGTAAGACTTCACTTTTGCATCAGCAATCCAAGCATGGCATTGCTTCTCACTGTACGATTGAAATCTTCTGACAAAGCCAGTCAATTGAACTCAGCCAGTCAACTGTGAGTTGAGCCGCCAAGTGATCTAGCACCCAATTGAAAATCAAGGACGTATCGCCGATGTGTTATGGCCGAGCAAGAGAGAACCTAAGGGACGTATCATCGGTAAATCGCCTCCGCATCGTAGGCGAAATGTCCACTTGGGGACGAACTTTTTGGCTCAGATACGTCCGCGGCCGTCCGCGACGATCATACATGCTAAGTCCATGC